>JANHFL010004916.1:51755-68443 GCA_032468155.1 Oxyrhabdium leporinum
GGAGGAGGAGGAGGACTACTGTGGGGTCCTTGATGCTCTCTGAGCTTGGTTGTTTCCTTGCAGACGTTTCATTACCCAACTAGGTAACATCATCAGTGCTAGAAGGGAGTGGGTTTTGCAGAGAGGAAGAGGAGGATGAGAGGAGGAGGAAGAGGAGCAAGAGGATTTCTAAAACCTGAATGACTAGATGTTAGGAGAATATATTTTCCATCTAGATCACTGAGGTTTAAGAAAGCATTCTTGATTGTAGCAATGGAATAAAGCAAAGAAATAGATAAATAAGCCGCATGAGGTCGTTCATATTTTTGATGAAGGGATTTTAAAGGGCTTAAGAGAAAACTGCCATTTTTTTTTAAAATCCCTGCAGTGTCCAGTCAATGTACACGTATGCATCTTTCAGTATTAGCATTTTTAATGGGGGGGCTAAGTTTTTAATAATAAATCTTCCTCGTCCTTTTTAATCTGCTTGTTCACGTTCTGTGAAGTCGAGTCCCATCGGTGTTTGGAAACGACGCTGGGAGTAAATTAATATGTTAAACCCTTGAAAGAAATACCCTCTTGGTTTAAAATCAATGCAGTTTGGATTAAGTTTCCCGAGAGAGACCGTGCTCATCCCATCCGACAGTCTCCTCGATTGGCTGGGAAAAAACCCACCAGAAATATCAGTCCTAAATAATTTATAAAAAAAACGATTCTCTAACCTGGAGAGTGGAGACCAAGGTTGGGCAGGGGAACCAAACTTCTCTGATTTTACCTGCTGTTTCCCCAAGAATCATTGCGTGGTGGATTAGGTAAAAATCAAGAAGAAAGCAATGTGTCCGTGGAGAAAACAACAGCCACACCAGCAGTGACAGGGCAGGCGGCTGGTATATATAAACAGAGAGCAAACCCCACTCCCTTCTAGCATGAATGATCCTTCCTTCCTTCCTTCCATCCGTCCATCCGTCCTTCCTTCCTTCCCTCCCTCTCTCCCTCCCTCCCTTCCTTTTCCATTTTCTCCCTCCTTCCTTCCTTCCTTCCTTCCTTCCTTCCTTCCTTCCTTCTTTCCCTCCCTTTTCCATTTTCTCTCTCCTTCCTTCCTTCCCTCCTTTCTGTTTCTTTCCCTCCGCCCTTTCTTCCATTTTCTCCTTCCTTCCTTCCTTCCCTTCCTTTTCCATTTTCTCTCTCCTTCCTTCCTTCCCTCCCTTCTGTTTCCTTCCTTCCACCCTTCCTTCCATTTTCTCCTTCCTTCCTTCCTTCCTTCCTTCCTTCCTTCCTTCCTTCCTTCCTTCCATCCTTCCTTCCTTCCTTCCTTCCTTCCTCCCTCCCTCCCTCCCTCCCTCCCTCCTTTCCTTCCTTTCCATAAACCAGCATTTGGCAAATATCTTTGGATTATAGCTCAGGATCGCCTCATACTGCAAAATGGACAGCAAGTAAATTTCATAATAACAGCTTCTAGGTTTCTATCAATAAAATTAAAACATCCTATAATCTTGATGTTTGTTCATCACAAATTAGTTTTAGCAGACTTAAAATGTACATTTGGAAAGTATAATTACTCAACAGTACAGATGCATGTCAAAAGGGAAAGGACATGAAACTTTCCACAGCTATTAATTGCGATGTTACGGGATATAACCAGACATAATGTATTACAGTCACTAAGTTTTCAAGGAAAAGTTCATTTATGAACTAGGTTCCATACACATACAGAATACAAATTCTAGAAACTTACATTCCCATAGTTTACTAATCAAAATTGATACACCAGACAATGGCTGTTGCAATGAAAGTTAAAGAAACCTTTAATTAATGTTGCAAGGCATTAATCTTCAATCAATAACAAGCAGTCTAATTAATCATGCAAGTACTTTAAAAAAAATAAAAATTAAAATGTCCCCAAAACCTCAGGTCTTTGTGTGAAACAAGATAAGCAGAAAGCATTGTATTTACTTTTCCAGCAATATCATTATCAGAAGCAGAGATTTTAACCCACCCACCCCAAATGTGTTAATGCTGATAAAAAGAAAATACCAAACTATACACAGAAAAGAATCACCCAAGAATTTTTAAAACAGAAGTGAAGAAATAAGCTGTATATGATACTACAAGAAGTTATTTAAACTTGTTATTTAAACAATTCAATCTTAAATATGTTTACTCAAAACAAAAATAATTTAAAAAAATTATTTCATGGACCTTACTTCCAGGAAAGTATGTACAAACTTCTCACAACATCCAATTGCCTTATATTTCAGTTGCGTTCAAACGGTTTTTTTAAAAAGAAATTGAAATCACACTTTTCAGTTTCAACCCTCTCCTTAAAAAGAATAATTTGGAATGATAAATTGGTAGAGAGAGATAGTTGACATATATCCTTTCCTACCTATCCCCTAAGGTACATAATTAGCAAACAATTTGCATAACAAGGCAGTCTAGCCTTTCCTGTGGCTGAAACTTGAAAAAGACACTTTTCATGGGTTTTTTTTTATATATCACCACACTGCACCTTAAAATGTTTTGATAAGATAAAGTATAATCCGAAGATGCAAATGAAGAAATGTATATGTAGCTTTTAAAAATACAATAAACTAATACTAAATTTTAATGCTAATCGCAGACGACAAGACGGAGAAAACTTTACACAACAGTATAACATTCAAAGTTGGGTTTATAAAGCAGGAAAAAGAATCTGTTATTTCTCACTTCATTTACTTGCTTATATTTATTTTATGTGACTAAATTCCAAACGGATTTATAGAAGCATAAAAATGAAAAGTTACATTTCCATAACAGAAAAATAGAATAATACAGAAATAATAATCCTTTAAACTGTCATCATATTTTATAAATTATGTTAATCAGAAATAATGATAATAATAGGCTTTATAATATGTAGAGTACAGGTAGCCCTCTATTGAAGACCACAATTGAACTGTTGCTAAGTTAGACAATTGTTAAGTGAGTTTTGCCCCATTTTACAATCTTCCTTGCCACTGTTAATTGAATCACTGCAGCTGTTAAATTAGTAGCATAGTTGTAAAGTGAATCTGGCTTCTCAATTGTCAGAAGTTTGCAAAATGTGATCACGTGACCCAGGAACACTGCAACCATTATAAATATGAGTCACTTGCCAAGCATCTCAATTTTGATCATGTGACCACGAGGATGATGCAATTGTTGTAAGTGTGAAAAACAGTTATAAATCGCTTTTTTCAATACTGTTGTAACTTTGAACAGGCACTAAATGAACTGTTATAAGTCAAGGACTACCTTTACTTTTTTATATCTAACAACTGCTCTTCTCCATCGGACAAACAATGTATCTAGTCCAGCTTTCTCTTCTACACAATACTCAATGCAAAGGAGAAAGAGGGAGTTGTAGCTTTCTCTTCCACTTATTCTCTGACCACCATAGGAATTAACTGAAGTATATTTTCCTATTTACAGCTCATCAGCTGCAGTCCTGGCCAGAAATCCCAATTTAGAAGATAGTTGGGAATGTTATATATATGTGCTAAACATTGATTTATCCATATATTTCCACGCTGGTGATACAAGTGTAGATTGGCTTTATTGATTGCCGAGCTCCAGCTATAAATATAAGCTCTGTCTGTCTCTAAACTCATTCCTAATCTAAAATCTAATCTATTTTACCAAGCTCAATGTACAAATATTATATTCATTTTCTATGACAAAGAGACTCAAAAAGAGAAAGAGAGAAAAGTAAAAGGTTTCATGTGTTGAATGCAACCTTTCCAAGGGGATTATAGGGGAAGAAAATTCAAACTCTGAATAAGGGGATTATATATTCAGCAATTGCTCATCCAAAATGTAAAATAATGTCAATCTATAGAAGCTGAATGAAAGGCATTTTTGAGTTCCAGGTCACTAAGTCTGTCACATGCAAATACCTTGTGGCAATGCTTCTGATCAAAGTAAAATGAAAATATACAATAAAGGTATATTTTTTTCTCTGATAAACCCAAATATAAGATGATAAAATGAAAGTTATTTTCTGCCTAAATAACTACAAACATTTTATAAGAAAGATGAAAACTTAATTCAATACAAATAATTAATCAAAAATGAAAAGAAGTATTAAAAATATCACAATTATCTTAAACCAAATAAAATAAAATAAACCCTAACCTGCATTTAAGATGGGTCTTATCAAAATATTGATTTTAATTCTGGAAATAAAATTTATTTATTTATTTGGCATATGGCAAATACATGATCTTATAGTGGTTCAAATGTTAATGTCCAGTCCACCCAGCCATTCAAGGCCAGGGTGGTCTATGTTGAAAAAATCTGACATTGGGCTAGTGTAAGCTCTTGATGGATATTCGGACACAATGTGATGGATATTTTGTCAAGGAGCACCACAGTTACACTGAGGGGTAGAGACAAGTCCCCACTTAAACAATGAGTCCTGGCAAACACCATGTTGGGTACAGATCCTGTTCAGAGTTGACCAGTGCTGGTGAAGAAGGTCAAAACCTGGCACCTTTTGTGTAGGGTCAACTACATAACTGCCTGTATCTTGTGTTGATGTCAAAGTTGTTAGACAGCTGTTGAGCAAGTGTCAGAGAGGGCTTCCTGAATTTAAGCCTGCCGATTGATCAGTGAGGAAGATCAGCGTGCACAAGAAGAAGTGGGTTTCTCATAATTTTGTTGTACTTCTTCACTAAGGCTTCCTGCCTTTGTAGAGCTGGTGGTGCAATGTGGCTCAAGACGGGGAGCCAGCAAGTAAGAGTAGATTTTATGCAAACACTTATGACCCTCACTGTATCTTGTTATCTCATTGTATATTGTTTCCATTGCATGGAAATAAAATAAAATAATGGTTCAAAACTGGACCATCAGCCCACCACAATATATTTTGGGTATGCATTTTAGCTACAAAAACTGTTCTCTTGGGTAAACCAAACAGGAAATATGATTAGATGAGCTAAATCTATTTTATTGTAAGGCTACAGTATATTAACAGAACCTTGGAAGTCTGAAGGCACAATCTTCTTGTCGCCATTTTTAATCAATTAGGATGACTTCTTCCTAATTTTCTTTTTCTGTTAAGCAACTGTAGGGTTCTCCTGCAGCCTCTTTGTGCCTAAGCAGCAACTTTTTCCTTTGTCCTCCAAGATCATCCCACACATTCCATTACAAAAACACATGAGAATTGATCAGGAAAGACTGTATAGCTATATAAGCAAGCTGTAGGCAACCAATTTGAGGGACCATCTTTCCCCATTTGTTTCTACTCATCCAATTTGGTCAGGCAGGGTGGACATGCTTCAGGTCCCATCAGCCAAGGAATGCCAGTTTCTGCTGTAGTGCCCATCCTACGGACAATCCTCCCTTCAAAGACTTCCCAGAATGGGCCTGACCTTGCTGGCCTTTCAAAAAGTCCTAAAGACCTGGGTTCACAGCTGTGTGCAGACACTCGTTTCATAGTTGTATCAGTGATGGGATATTAAATATTTTTGGCTATGCATTTTAATTTTTATGTTGTTTTGATTTGATTTTAATTTTGTTTTCTGCCCAAAGCCACTTATTGAGATAGGCAGCTATACAAATTGAATAAACAAATATACAAACCAACAACCACAAACCCCTCCCACCACCAGTTTTGCAGTTCCTAAATTAAAGTGAAATGGCCTTCAGGGTACTAAGAAAATAGACCACGAAGTAAAGTAAAATCACAAAGCCAAAAGACCATTACCACTACCAGGAGAAAAAAGATACAAGGGGGTAATCATTTTAAAAGAGAGAGAGAAACAGAGTCATCTTAACAGAAATGGCAGCACTTTCAGCAGGACAGAGAAACCAAATAAAAATCATGGTCTCTGAAGTTACATCAAATTGAGTACTACAGATTCAAAATGAGACTCCAAAGCCAAGGCAAGTAAACCACTACAATCATACCCACATAGAGTAACTTATAAATCAGGATCCTGAAGCCAGGAATTTTAACCACTTGTATCTAAAGGCAGGCTGCCCTGAATCCTGGTGACAGCCCCCCATGATTAGTAGTGATTGCTGCAGAGATGTCTTTGAATTATCTAGTACCTAATAATCAATGTAATATGATCCTTCTCCATGCTTTCTTGCTCTGCCAAATGTTAACCAGCAGAATGAAGCAAGGACATGAGACCTCCAAGTCTAGTACTATACAGTACTCGACACTGGGCAAATGGAAGGAGATGCTGTTCTACATACAGCTACACATACTCTTTATTTTCTGGTTAAGCAGCATACATGTTATGTACCTGAGGACAATGAAAACAAAAATTACTAGAAGCACTGTATCTCACTTTAATAGAAATGTATCATCCCAGCACTGACATTTTTGCTGCATAGCTGAGCTGTCTTGAACAAGACCAAGAAAATTCAATTATTCATTCATTTCACATTTGATATATAAAAGGAATGCCTATTTAAATTCACTCCAGAAAGTTTTAGTTCAGGATGCATTTAGCAATAAAACCTTTGTATAGCCTGAGGGAATACTCCAATCTCTGCTCCCTGAAACACAGACCAATGCTCTTTAAAGACGCACACATACACAAAAAGCCACAAAGGCATCTCAAATGTTACAATTTAGCCTTTGGGTGAAGATTGCATTAAACTGCCATGCAGATTTTGCTACTCTGCCATTTTCTGATCACCCATCCTTTATCTTTATTTTTACTACAATCCAACAAATTATTTCCCTGATATCTTCTTTTGCTGTTGCCAGAACATCACATTCAGAATGAAGCCATTATTATTTATAAACTTATTTACAGATATAAAAAATGTACTTATGTACTTTCACTTATGGCCTTTAATAGACCTTAATGTTTTTGTGGCCCCTTAGCCTGCAGGGTGAAAATCAATTGATGTGACCTTTTTCCAAACATTGCTTTTTAGGAAAATAATTTCAAAAATGTGGTATCCACACCTAAAAGATAGAAAAGAAAATGTATGCATGCTTCTACGATATTTTTCCCAGCATATGCATTCTCAAAATATGAAATTCAAATAGGGCCTGCAGTTTAAATATAAATGTTTAATTATTATTGCTGTATCCTTCAAATAGGAAACACAATAAATATATGCAAAGGGTATATATGCCACTTCCAACCATGTTAGTGTTAAGAATATTATATTATTAATATTTGGAGCTTGAGGAAAAACTGATTAAAGTCAAATCTGATGTAAATTTCATCATGCAAACAGCTGAAGCATCCACATTCCTTTCTGACTCAATGGATATTAGCGACAATAACGTTTTGCAAATAAACACTGTATGATTTTTTTTTCCTAGACAGACTTTTTTTTCATAAAAGTATGCTCTATATCTTAAAGGCAGAATTAATTGCTCAACAGAGTTTGAGATGTTTTTTGAAGTTAAATGGCACTGAAATCATAGATAAAATTAGAAAAGATCTTGTCAATCTGATGCTTCAATCACTTCAGCCTATAACAATTGTTGCTGTTAGTTCACTTCAGATGTGATACCATACAAGAAAATAATATGAAAAAAATGTAAGATTACAGTATTCATTGCAATCTTCTCCCATGCCCCAACACCATCTGCTATCACATTTTTTTTGTTTCCCTACAGACCCTCCCTTCAATATGGGATGGGATGGTCACTCACTTGTGATGATTTTTCCCTGTGTAAATGCTTAAGTTAATTCACACATTGATGTCAGGAGGAAAAAAAAGTAAAGCTAAAGATGTTATATGGAAACTCCTAACTTAAACATACAGATAAATTATATGGTTCAATATTGCATTATGAACAGAATAAATTGGAACATGGCCTAAAGAGAATATTTAATTACATGTTACACATTAAAATCCTGTAATTAACTTAGAAAACTGTAATTAACTTAGTTAAAATTTCCTAGAATAGATGCTGACAGTCATAACAAAATATCTCAATTCTTCCCCTTTAATTACTTTAATCTTGCTGCCTATCTATTTTTTAACGAGTCACAACCTTCTTCCTTGTTTTAATAGCTTATATGATGTATTACCTGTTGCCTAATTTCTTCTTCCATTTTAACTGGGGATCCCAGCTCTGCAACTTGCTTTACCCCTTCACTTGAGTATCCTCCATATTCCCAAAGAACATAGTTTTTGGAATGAGATCCACCAATAATTGCAGACCAGTGATTGGCTCGTCCTGTAAAAAGAGAAAGAATCTTTTAAGTATTTATGAAAAAGTGTGCAGTATATTGATAAAAGCTATTGCTTCATCTACATTTGCAGGACTCCTTTCTGAAGACACTTCCTGGAAAGTGGTTCATAGTTTTTATTGACATTGTTTAAACTTAAGGATTTTAACAAATTGTTGTCAAATTTCTACCTGTATTTTTAACATTGACAATTGCATACAGTGTAAAGCTTCCTTTGAAACTACCAAAAGAAAGAAGCAGGTATTTTTAAATATGAAGGCATTTTATGATTTAATAATTTAGACATTTTTTTCATTGTTACAAGCAGGTTACATTTTTTAAAAAAATCAAATATGAAACAGTGAATTTAGAAGGATAAGAAATATTAGTCACAATAGCAACTTCAAAGTTTCTTATATATAAGACATTCTTCATTTTACTGGCTTAGCTATGAACCCCAAGGAAGTCAGTGTATATAGTCTGGAGTAACATGCAATTCCTGGTACTAGAAAAGATAAAAGAACAGTCAGCACCTTGGACAGCATAATACACTGTTCAGTGACACTCTCTTTTAACTAGAAGACTTATTGCACCAACAAATGTCAGGCAAATGAGGCTATAAGGAACATAATTTCTGACTGCTACTGACTCCGATCCTTGAAGAATCTTCAATCATTTCTAAATCTTCACAATGTTGCTTCTTCAGAGTGAAGAAGCCACATCAGGTTTATCCTCTGAGATTGTAATCAGACTATATTTTAAGGTTGGGAAAGGTTTTAAGGTTGGATTCAGATAATAAACAATGTCTTTGAGTAGGATGGCATGCTATTTCTTGGACTTCAAATTTAAGGAAACAAGAAAGTGCAGGATCTTGAATTAGGGATGCAAATTAATTTCATAAACTAATGTGAAAGAAAACAAAATATGTCAGATCAGGATAGGCCTTATCTGAACAGGGTAGTCCTGTTCAGTTATCTAGGTCCTTGTTTTGAGCACCTTCAATGGAGATTTATTTAGGAAGCACAAAAAATGAGGTAACTTACTCAGAAACATCAGAAATGTAATGATCCATTTCTAAATATCATTAGGAAAAATTATGGATAAAGATATAACAAGAGACATGCAACTGGCAGGCAAATGTGTATAAAGATAAAGAATATAAGTGGAAGTATCAAGACTGCTGCAGAGGCTCTAATTGCTGCCTATGGTTTTATGACTATTTTATCTATAAAAGTATTTTAGCGATACTTTTTGAGATACCCCCCATGCAAATAATTTAGAATGCAATTCTCCTAACCTCTTATCGTGCTTCTTGTTATCTATGAAAGCTGCAGACCTAAAATTCTGCAGACCTTTATTAAGACTATCTTTATGCAGAGCATTGGTTAAGAGCAGGGGTTTGAACTTGACAAAACATGAGTTGAATGTATTCAATCTCTTATAATGTGAAAAGTTTTTTTGTATTTTAGTATTCATTCCCAGATGAAATCTGAGAGGAATTATAATGGCATATTTCAGTAGCCTGCTAAATCTATTGTATTCCAGGGATGCAAACTGCAAACCACCGGTTCCTCTAAAATACTATGGGAGAGGGAATAAATTAATATTCTGCATATAAGTATGTGTTCATAAGTGTGCAGTCTATCTGTCAATGTGGAAATCAGGATCACTGAGATCACTGCAAGCTAGTTTCTATTAAACTTGTCTTTCTTGCAAGTGCTTCCTAGTTATTTCAGTGGAATGTACTCCCAAATCAGTATGTGAAATGTTAGAGCCTCAAGCAAGCAAAATGCTGATTTATGATGAAATGTCTGTGCAATCTACTTAAAGGCTCAGAAAGATTTTCAAAGTACAGATTGGAGTATATCTCAAATTGCCATGTACAACTTGTAATAAATGTTTCAACTGTATTTACAGTATTCTGTCAGAGGCATGAGAGAAATGTGTATATTTTATAAATATATTTCAGACCCTGTCGAGACCAGAATTTTAAAAGTTTTATCTGTATTAAAATACATTTTCAACAAGGAGCTAGGAAATAAAAAGTTTGTAAGTAATTTAAAGAAAGACATCAGCAGTGTCAGTGCTTATATCTTATTTATAAGCTAGTTACATTAATACTACCAAGGGGGGGAAATAAGCAAAATATTCCTTAAATTATCTTTTTGATTTTCATAGAAATCTAATAAAGTCAGCATTTTGGTCAAACTATATTCTTAGTAAGAAGAAAAATGGTTCCTTACAAAATATCAGACCTATTTTTACCAATAGTTCTACAAAATGCTGCATTTGAAATGCCTTCTGAAATTAACACAACAAATGAAATTCCATTTGATAAATAACAATATGAAATAGATTTATAGAAGCCATCCAAGTGAAAACCTATTAGGATGTTTCAGAAGAACTCGATGATGAACTTTCCACAATTCTCCACAGTCCAAAATGAATATGGTTTTGCTTCACTCAATGTTTTCATATCTTCTGCACAACAAACAGCCATTTTGACAGGTACATTTCATTTTTAAAACTAAAGTATCTTGATCAGAAGAAAACTTTCTGGCCTCCCAGGAATTCATAGTTACAATTTGCAGTTTGTTTTTTGTGGGAGTTAATGCTATCTCCATTAGTGTCAATATTTTTAGCAAAACTCACATGTCTGGTAAAGCAAAGACAATAATTCTTGTTATGGCAGCGCCAGGATTAAAAAATGTTCATATTTATGAAGTGAACCTGCATAAGAATGCAGGCAAATTAAAAAAAAAAAAGTATTGCATTTTCTGGCATGTTTTATATCACTATTGTAAAGTTTAACAATATTTAATCATTTCTTACAGCCTGACAACTGCGTAAAAATTATTATAACCTCTACATGATTATTTATCACTTCTGTAATTCTCAAGGGTACAAAGGGCTTTTGGAAGGATATTTCTTTCATCTTGTGATGTGGCTGTACATCATTTCATTTTCAAGTGGGAAAGATTCCAGAAAATAATTCTCCCATATTTCTATAAAAGAATCAAACATTTTATCCCTTGGTTTTTATATGTGTCAAAAAGATAATATTCCTACTATTTTTCAAACATTTGATCAATATGTGTGCTTCAAAGTTAGTCCCATTTAATTCAGCAATTGGCCTGTGGGAATACCACAAAGTCATATTATGATTTAGCAAGGAGTGACATGATTGTGTCCATTTGCCTCCTTTCAAAAACAAAGTAACACAAGAGATAAGGCTCTATGATTTATTATTTTTAATACAGGGATCTAAGCATTTTGGCTATTGGGCACATTTAGAATTTTGAGACACATGTGCATTCTCAGAAATGGTTGTCATGATAGAATGAGATATTACAACTCAGTATTACTGTTTGTTCTGTTATGATTGTTTAAAACCTGAGAATATTATATAACTATTTCTTCATAAGAATCAACGGCATAATTTAAATTCAATACAGTTTTATTCACAAAGTTACTATTTATAGCAATTCAGCTTTTAAGATCTACTCTCTGCCAATAACTGTTGTTCTGTGTGTGAGGTCTCTACATCTGAGATATAAATAAACTATATTTAAATTTATTCTGTCCTCTCTCAATGTTCCAGGTTCTTAAAGAAACAGTAATCCATATATCATTTCAACTTCCCTTTTTGCAAAGAGCAAGCTAATAAAACCAAAAGCACATAAAAATAAATAATTCACTTAATCATAATGAATAACCAGCCACCAAGAGTTTATTAAACCAATATCTTGCTTTTCCAGTATGTCGTAAAATCTCTCACATCCAATCACCATGCTACTGATAAACAATCTGGATTTTTCAAACATACTATACGTGATATCAGTTCAAAGGCTGAATCAGCTTCTGAAGAAGAGGGAGCCTCTCTAACGTTTAGCAACAGTGAATAGACCAAACAGTAGTAACAACAACTCCAGACCTAGTTTTCTGCACTATGTTATTAGTTATTAAAATATCTTCTTACACGGCC
The DNA here is from genome assembly GCA_032468155.1 of Oxyrhabdium leporinum. NCBI lineage: Eukaryota > Metazoa > Chordata > Lepidosauria > Squamata > Cyclocoridae > Oxyrhabdium > Oxyrhabdium leporinum. The sequence goes on from JANHFL010004916.1 coordinate 63,891, forward strand.
ACTACTTGGAACAAGACAGTGAAAGTCACAGGCATTATGGCCAGAATTTTAGCAAAACATTACTCTATACACACACAAACACACACACTTTCAGCATCATTTGAATTTCATAAACAGCTGGGAACTTAGGGTCTATATTTGAAATATTTCATATTTATTTTGTGCCTTCAAGTCAGTATTGACTCCTGGCAACTGTCTGGACAACCCCTTCAATTTTTTTGACAAGATTTTCAAAGTTGTTTACCTCCTTCCTAGAGCTGAGAAGAAAAGAGTAGTTCAAAGTTACTCAATTTACCCAGCTATCTTTGTGTCTAAAGCAAAACTAGAACTCACAGTCTCCCACTTTCTAGTCTGGTGCCTTAACCAATACCAACTAGCTCTCTACACTTGAAATATGTTCAACTTATTCAAGGACAAAATCTATTTTTATGTATATTAGAGTACTCAGATGCTCTGTTCTGGGTATTGATTTGAAATAATATAGGGCTTCCATAGCATGGTGCTTGCCTAGGAGTAAGAAACTTGAAGACCATCTTATTTTCTTCCACTTATAGTCCCTCTCGTGTTTTGGTGGTGATGAGAGATAAGCTATAGTTGGAGGAAGTGACAGAGAATGAGAGAGGGTGATTGTTAAAGGCAGGATGGATATTTCCAGTCTACAGTTTATTATTTTATGATCTATCAGTATTGCTGGATATGGAGGAAACTGAGACTTGCTGGGGAAAAAGCCACTGATTTAAAAAACTTTGGTTTTTCTATGATCACTGCCAGTACTATTAGTAGTAGTAGAAGCAAACCAGACAGAGGGAGAAATAGGGAAATGGAAAAAATGGACGGGGGATGGGGGAGGTGTTCAGAACTGTTGGAGAGATTTAAGAACCTTATGTATTCACTGGGATGGACCCATCTGAACAGCTGACTGTTGTTATGACCTCCATATTTTGGGGAAAACTTCCATACTAAGCTTGACAAAAAGAGTTCCCTGCTGGTAATAGTCTATTTAGCATGAAAGTCAGATTCCCCTGCATTAGAAATATTGTAAATAAGTTTCCTTATAGATGTGTTCTATGGCATCCACACTCACTAAGCAGGAAAGCTATTTTCCTGTCTAGAGTTTAATTGACTATTCTGTTGTGTTATAAACAGTAATTGAAATCTGGCTAAATTATAAAGATACCATGGCAATTGCTTTGTCTACTGCTTATTATTACATAATATAAGTACAAGGCTCTTTTGATAAAATTGACTTTTCCATCTGTATTTTTTTAAATATATTATTGATCATTCACTTCAAATTTTGTTTAGATGTCCAATTGGGTTGATTTATTTCTACCTGGGGTAAATAATTATTTTGATTATCATAATCACAAGGCTTTCTCATTCAGGTTGTACCCACACTCTGATCGGAGAAACTTTAACATCCCAGACGTGGGACTACAAGCCATGTTAACACCTGAAATTTCCTGTCTTTTGGCACCTTTTAACTTAAAATACCCAAATTGAGAAAAGGCCAGTGTCCTGGATCTTGTGTGCCTTTATGATTTTGTAATTTTTTCCAACAACGCCATCTGGACTACTTTACTATCCAGTTTTCTTTGCAGGATGTATCAGCACACCGTCTGGTGCTTTGTAATATCATCTCCCAGCCAGAAAATCAAATTTCTCCAACATCCTTTTCCCAGCTTGTGTCCTCTTGCTGTCAGATATTAAAACTGGAACGATACTAAGGTTGGCAGCCCTGAACATCTTATTTAGCACTACCATCAAATCTCAACTTTCTGGCTTCTGTTGTAGCTAGGTGCGACCCCCTAAGAATCTTTTTCCCCTGCTTAATCAGTATGTGCAATGCAAATCCAGGTACAGAAAAAGTATTGGAAGAACTCCACCAGAGGAAATAAAACTAAAACTAACTTTAATCAGTCAGAACAGTTGTATATTAAACAATCTATTATCAATCAATAGCTTACCAATAAAGGAGAATATTTGTAGCTCAGGATTGAAATCAGGGGTTCTTGATACTCTCTGAGCTTGGTCGCTTTCCTTCAGACATTTTATTACCTAAACTAGGTAACTAGGTGTTATTCTTGGTTGTATGTTTTCACTTGATTAGAATGGTTTCTTCTTCTGTTCTGTTAGTCTTATGGTTCCTTATCTTTCTTTACTGTTTACTATATCATCAGTATAATTTTTTTGTGAATGCTTAATTTCAACTGTCAGATTCAGTATTACATTTACATAAATTCCACACAACTCCATTTCTCTTTTAGATGATGCAGTGTAACCCAATCTCAATCAATCGATTTTTTTTTAACCACCGATCATTATAAATAGCAGTATAACACATTTTGTTAGATTGCCTTGCAAGTGTTTTGGCTTGGATGTCATTGCACATCTTAAATATGGGTAAGACATGTTACTCCTGCTACTGTTATTGTTTTCCTGATCATCATGTAGCCATGAGACTAGAAAGATGATTATTTTCATTTCTGGACTAAGGTAGCAATTTGTCAGTTATATACTACTTTCCGCTTTATTCAATCCAAAAGATGTGATATTTCCTCCTTCTGTCAAATTTCTCTTTTGGCAATACTTCTCTACAGACTTCTAATCTAGTCACATTATCATTTTCCAAGCTTCCCCTATAGATACTGCATTCTTCATTATCCTCATTATCCTTCATTCTCATTATATGCTTCGGCAAGTAACCTGATCTAGTTTGTTCCATTTACTAGAATAACATTTTGTCTTTGGGTGTTTATGTCTCTGGTTCTTGTTTTGTGAAGTCAACTGCCTTTGACCCTTCAATTAAAGTCTAAATTAATGCAATTTATAAAGGAGCTAAAATAGCTTTAGGCCTTGCTTTAATGGAAGGACTGTTTCTTTGGTCTGATGAGTTAAGGACATCAGTGATGTCCTTATACTTTGTTAGTTCATGGAAGCTAGTGTAAATTGAACATTTTAAAATAATGTCCATATGCATGTATGTATATAATTAAGATTTAAGATTAAAGATTTAAGATACCTGTTACCCATATTACCTTATATTACCTTATTGTCTAGTTGAGCTGATTGTTCCAGATTTTAGATTTTGAAAATAGATTTATTGTTTATTGAGAACTAATTGCATTATAATTTTTAATATTGTATTAATTTATTTTGTATATTATATATTAATCTTACAGATTTTTAACACAATTATTTGGATGAAATAGTACTAATACTATGGCAAAAAAAAATTAAGCAGAAAGGCACTCTTCATATCAATACCAAACTTTTCCTATGTTAGTAAAAATAGGGAATAAAAATTTCAGTGCATTGTTTTGATTTATATCCTCAAAATTAACTCCATTAGATTTAATTCTGTAAGAAATCAGTAATTTTGGAACAATAGCACTTTCCTGCGGAGATGTTTTTCAAAAGTGAAGTTTTACTAGACTGCATATAATTAGCAATGACTATGGCTAGCAATGTTGCACCTCACATTCAAATGAACAAAGAAATAGCAGGTAAGAAGAAAATGTATTATAACTGAAGGGCAAAACTGTTACTATAATTGAATGCCAATGACAAAATGAGAATGCATAATAGTAACTGCTGGAATAATGAAGCAATAGCAAAACACAAGTTATTCCACATTCTTTTGTTGTTAATGATGATAATAGAGTTTTGTTTAGAAAAAAAATGAAGGTAGTTGCAAATGATATAATTTACAGCGTAATCAAAGAGTTTGTGTCAATAGCACAGTCATGAATATGTAGCATACTGTCACGAGCAATAGTATATATTGGTCAAACAAGTCATTGGTTTTAAAAGATCTATTCATAAAAGATTATTACTGAATTAAATGGATGATTTCTACAGTCAAGTGCTTTCTTGTGGACATGTGTTTCTTGTTTGAAAAAGAGAAAGATGACTTAAAAGTGAAAAATTCTTTAAGAACTTTGAATGATGAGGGAGGATAGAATCAGGTAAGAAGAATTGTTGGGTGGAACTTGGATTGGATCTTTAAAGAATTACAGTTAACCAGGACTTTTGCTGTAGTTTGATTTGTTTTGTGCTTGGAGCCAGATTTTTGACTCCCAGCAATTGTCTGAATTAATCCCTGCTGTTTTCCTGGCAATGTTTTTGGAAGTGGATTGACATTGCCTTCTTCCTAGGGATGAGAGAGCGTGATTGGCCCATAGTCACCCAGCTGAATTTGTGCCTAAGGCAGGACTAAAACTCATAGTCTCCCAGTTTCTAGACTGATGCCTTAACCACTGCACCAAATTTTGCTATAGTTCTTAAACAATATGTGTAGTATATCAAAATACAAGTGTCTAGAGGAAAGCTGTTCCAGAGTAGAACTCTGCTCCACAGAATTTGCTAAAGCCTTTGAGATGAGAAAAAATAAAATTGAAGAGTGTATCGTATATTGAACAGAGATAACATAGTAGTACAAACATTGTTATAATAACAGCAATTGAATAGTGATAGTATATGAGCCTAGGTGGCGCAGTGGTTAGAGTGTTGAACTGCAGGCCACTTCTGCTGATTCAATCTAGCGGTTCAAA
>JANHFL010004916.1:104720-116953 GCA_032468155.1 Oxyrhabdium leporinum
ATGAATGAATGAATGAATGAATGAATGAATGAATGAATGAATGAATGAATGAATGAATGAATGAATGAATGAATGGTTCCTTATTTACCAAGATCATTTGTTTTGGTCATTTAGGGTAGGGAGAATGTATTTTCTCCTGCCAATAAGAACAGTGGCAACAACAAACAATGTCAAAACAATTGAACCAGTTGCTTATTCAAATGGGACACAGAAGGTTGTGCACTGTATTTAATGAAGATACATGGTATGAAAAACAGTTTCAGCTTCTTCTTGAATCTCTCACTGGTTGGGTCAGAAAAATGTACTTTGCTGCTGTTCTTTTGTCTGCAAAGCATCCTCTGTAAGAAACCATGTCAGAGTTCTTTTATATCACTATTTTCCACTCTTGGCAGTCTTAATCTGCATCAGGTTTATAGGCAGTACATCTCCCTGTGTATGCAGAGATGAAGTTGAAGAAATATGTTTTCTGGCCTACCACCCTCGAGCAGATATATATGTATGTACAAAGAAGGTTGTGTTGCATTTGTCCTAGATATGTCAGTGGCAAAGTATTCAAAAGCAAAAAGATGGCATGAAAGCCGGTATCTTTTCTGTCTGATCCTGTCTGAATTAACTTGGTACATGTCAAGCCTTCTCTTAGTGTGAAAACAATTTGCTGGTTTTAACAAGTGCCTTCCCAGCCATACCTGGATATCTTTCCACCTACACATGTTGTGCTCTATCCTCCTGGTGAACTGAAATTTATCTACTTCATTTCTGCAGTCATGACTACATTTTTTTGGCTCGCTACATTTCTAGCACCATCCACATTCATTTGTTTTATTTATATGTCTGCCTAATGAAATATTGCAATTCTGGGCAGAGTGCAATAAGTACAAACTAAAACAAATAATTTCAAATTAAATCCAACCAGTCAGCCATAGGCTACTGGGTACCACATTTGTACCCACCCAACTCCCTTACAGATAGGGATTCCAAATCTCTCAGTATGAACACTCAAAAAAGCCATTTTTTTACTCCCTTTCTGAAGACAGGGAGGGTAAAGGCCATTGGTATCTTGGGAGTGACAAGTGGTCATTCTAGAAGGAAGGAACCACCATGGAATAGACATGTCTGCTGTTGGAGAGTGTGAGATGGGTAGACACCATTGGAAGAAGCAGTCCTGCAAACAATACATCTTTTTACCATTTAGAGCTTTACAATGGATGTGATAACCAGGACTTTCATTTGTACTGGTACAATTTGTACAATTTGCGAATAGAAAGTAATGAAGCTCATGAAATAATAGTGTCACACTCTTGGGTCATAACTATGCACACTTCTGCATTCCGAACCAAGTGTAACTTGTGGGTGATCCTCAAGAGCAGCCCTACATAAAGCATGTTGCAGTAGTTGAACTAGAAGGTGACTAGAGTATGAGGGACTAATGAAATGCTTCCAACAAGCAAAGTCAATTGGGGAAGCTGGATTCACTTAATGACCATGTGATTCAGAACAACAGAGGGACCTTAGAGGTCTTCTAGTCAAACCCCCTGCTCAAGTAGGAGATCCTATACCTTTTCAGACAAATGGCTGTCCAAACACTTCTTAAACAACCACACAATTCATTAACAACTGTGGTAAAAGTGGTCATAATATCAGGTCTGCTTACATGATGATTTGCTTAATTACCACATCACTTAACAACCAAACTTCTGATTCCAGTTGGGGTTGTAAGTCAAGGACTATCTGTACAACGAAATTAAGGTTATCACATAAAATATTGCTGATCTCAGAATGACAGACATTCAGGGGTGGGCTTCAAAAATTTTAGCAACGGGTTCACTGTCTGGTTGCTGGGTGGGCATGGACATGGTGGGCATGGCCTAGTCAGCCTCCTGCACCATGGCGGAGGAGGCCTTTTCACCCACCCTGGGCTCCAGAGGCTTTCCTTAAGACTTCGGGAGGGCAAAAACAGTCTCCCCAGTCTCCGGAGGCTCTCTGGAGGCTGGAAACAGGCCCATTTCCAGACTTCTAGAACTTCCAGGAGACCCATTTTTCGTCCTCCCCAACCTCCAGAGGCTTTCCTTGAGTTCCAGGAGGGTGAAAATGCCCTCCCCTGGCTATGGAGGCTCTCTGGAAGTCCCTCGTTTGCCATCCCTGAGCCTCTGGGTGCACTTACCTGCCTCCAAAATGGGCCATGAGGGGAGGAGCAGGGTGGGAGGGGCGGGGTGAGGTGGAAGGGACGGTGCAGGGTGGGAGGGTCCAGCCAGGAGTGGGATTTGGTGACTCACCAAACCACGCAGAATCTTCGCATGGGTTCGCCTGAACCCGTGCGAACCTGTAGCCCACCCCTGCAGACGTCCATCATCTATAATTATGTCACATGTCTCATGCATGTTATAATTTCTAATAGTTGCATTGGATATATCAAGCCATAACTAATAACTATTTTATAATGCATATAATTTGCACAATGCTATCATAATATCTATGGTCTTTTGTCTTCCTTGCCTTCCTAGATTCCTGTGCCCAGAACTAATCATGAATTTTCATGATGCTATGTTAGTGCCACATTTTAAAGGATCTGTAATGTATTTATTCTAAAAGTTTCTTATTTTGTTTCATTCTAAATTCATTTCTGTAATCCCAATTGCATTTTATCATGAAAATGCATTTGTTCAGAATAACCCCTCCATTTAAATCAGGAGGAGGGACAGAATTTGTGGAGACCCCTTTCTAGCAACTGTCACAATTAAAAATTTCTGTTAAAAAGTTGTAAGTTTTAATAAGCTATTGAGTCAAAGCAAAGAGCAAACAGTAACATTGTCTCGAAATATAGGAAGAATCTGCCCAGTTATGTGGCTGTGATGAAATAAATCAGAATGAGTGCTATTGCTTTAAATATACATGATTGATATTCGTTCCTGAGATAACATAATACTGTGGCCGGCTTTATAAATCACCTGAGAACTGAAGTGACATATTGTGGAAGATAAGATCTATTTAGGCAAAGAGGTGCTGAGTTACCTCACTATCCCAGAGCCATCATTCTTGGTTCAGTCCTTAGGCAAAACTAATCCAACCCCTTGGATTTCTTTTCTTTGAGAGCTGTATGAATTTTAATGTGACATAGACCATCAAGTCAAGTACTGACTTGGAATGACTGCACATATGGGTTCCATGTCATCCATGAGTGCCCCTTGAGAAATGGAAGGGTAAGGAGTAGTAAAGCAGCTGATAATTTTGGTAACAAAAAGACAGATGAAGCACTGGGATAAGCAAATACCAGAATAAGGAATGACACTATGATCACAGCCACTTATGTTACAAACCCTGAGTTGTATGCAAACTATGACTTTAAAAAAAATCAAACTTGGTGTCAGGTCATTATAACTACCAGCTACATTTTCTGAGTTAAGTAAGAAAAATGTAGATGTTCAGTTCACCAAGCCAGAATGGAAATACAATACAAAGTATTAATATTAGTATTTACATGTCCCCAATTCCGAATGACTGTGAGTTGCTCACAATAATGAAAACAAAGAAAGTACAATAAAAGCAATAAAAAGAGAAAAGAGAAAAGACAGCAAGGATAAAACTGTAGGTAGTGGTGAACTGAGCCAGAAATATGTTAAGCTATAAAAGCCATGTCTTTAGAAAATATTATCAAGACTATAGCCTGATTATAGTCAGTTTGTATTCAGTTTCAGTCCAGCTAAATGGATATCAATGGAAAATCTTCAATCATAGGACAGAGATAGAACAACACCTTTCCATTCAATCTTAGAGGCATATTACCTTGAATGCTAAATGAAATAAGACAACAGTTCAGGACTAGCTGCCAGTAGTGGTCTTCTTCTGCACTAATAACCACGTGGGTCACCACTATTACTTACTGCTGCTGTTAAACCCATAATTTAAGTAACATCCTTCAAGCAAATCTGTTCCTTTCACTGAACAATCCCTTAGCTTTAGAATGATTGGTAAAGAGAAAAATGTGTCTTTTCCTATTTTGTATATAATTTGATGCACCTCTACCATGCCCCACACCCTTCCTTCATAGACTAAAATGGGGGATGGGGGATGGTGTGTAATCTTTTATCACATAGCAGCTATTCTGCTTTTTCTTTTTTGGTGCTTTCTCCAGTCAGAGATCCTTTTGTTTTTTTTAGACATGATAAACAGAACTACATATGGTATTCCAAATGCAAGGACATCACATGATGAGATAGGAAAATATTGACACTTTTGAAACTTGCTGTTGAAGACCCCTGTGAATACCACAGATAGCCAAGAAAATGAGGCAATGGATCATCAAATAAATCAACCCAGAGTTCTCACTTAAGACACAAATGACCAGACTCAAATTATCCTACTTAGATACCTTATGTGAATACTCAGCTCTCTGGAGAAGGCTCTAATGCTGGGAATGCACTATTGAAAGACCAGATTAGGGACAGATCTTAACGGAGAAAATCTATCCATCTAATTGTTAGGAGTCAACAACAACTTAATGGCATGTAATTGATCAAACAATCAACTGATCCTAAAGTAATGGTTGCTTTTTTTAGAGTGATCATTTGTTGAACTGACAATTCAATATTAGCACTTCCCAGGGTTTCTTTCCTGCATATTCACTATTAGCTCAAACCCTGTCAGAGCAAATAGGAAGTTAGATTCTCTGTTCCAATGTGTTCCATTTTGCCTTACCATTTTAATGGCCATTTCCAAACTTTGCTGGTATTGTCAAATAATTATAAAAGACCTGGAAAACAAGACACCCTCATTCAGGAAAATGTATGACACAGATCATACTATAACCTGACTAACTAATTTCAATTTTCCCTGAATTCCTAGGTCAAAACCTGGAATCACCTTGCCCACTTCTAGCGCAAAAGCTTAATCTTAAAGATGTGTTTGCTTGCAAATCAATCAATTTTGCATTTGTAATTTTTAAGAATGTGTAAGTCCACTTTGAATTTAGTGACTTTCTAAGCTTCCAGTGTCAGCCCCGGATCCATCTTGATTCAGATTCAGAGCTTCCACTGCAGGGGGGCAGGGGGTAGGCACGCTGTGGGAATGGGAGAGTAGTGAAAAAGGAGGGATAGCCACAATAGCATTCTTTCTCCAGAACTCAAGGCCGAGTCACTGGAGCTTAGAGGGGAGTGACTGGGAGTTCAGAATTGAGGTGGATTGGAGAGTGTGACTTGAGGGTCATCAATAGAGGCAACGTGTAAGTTTTAGTGTAGAGGGAGGGAAACGCGGGAATTCAGATTCAGGTTTTCCCCAGGTGTGTCAACATGATTTCTCTAATAAATTCTTACTTGGGTGGACTTTGTCACTGAGTGCTGAATCGGAATGGAAAGTTTGGTTGGAACATTGACATCCAGATTGAGCAGAGGGTTGATCTAGAAGATCTCCAAGGTCCCTTCCAACTCTGCTATTCTATTATTCTATTCTGTTATTCAATCCTAGCAATTCTCACTGCTGTCATTGACCAAATTCAACTGGTCATTAGCCCATCCCAATCCAAACCATTTCTGGCTTGGTCCTTCCCAGTCCTGAGCGTCAGTTCTTCCAAGGCAAGGAACGTCCTCCTCTTTGACTCCTCTCTACTACCTATTTCCCTCTGTGCCCTATTGGTTGCCTTGCACCATGCCTTGTGGGATGGCAAGCAGTCCCAGAACCATATGGCTCTGGACTTCTTTGTCACACTGTGCCTCAGGGGCTTCTGGTGTTGTAAAAAGCCTGCGAGCTGCAGTGCACTGCAGTGCAAAGCTGCAGTCTCCTCCGCCTTCCCAAGTACCACAGCATGAAGCTCACCATTGCAGCATGAAGCTGCATCTGCCTCAGTAAGCCCCATCTGCCCATCCCATCCAATCACTGTGGTGTGAAGCCACAGCCACCCCAGCCCAGCACCGGGGCATGAAACTGCTGGAAGTCCTAGCAGCTGTAGCCCAGCTGCACAAAGCCCATCAAGCCCAGACTAGCCCATAAGCATGGCATGAAGCCTCAGGTGCAGCTGCCCTCACTACCCTGCACTTTGAGAACCATGCTGCCCTGTGCTCCACAGCTCCAGATCACCTTTGCCATCTTCTTGCTCCCATGGCTGATGAGGTGTGCCTGGCCTTGGCCTTTGTGAGGTAACTGTGGGCCACACAAGGCTTTCTTCCTGAAGTCTCATGAAGAAACTGCCAAGTGCAACCTCAAGAGAAAATAAAACCTCACACGGTCAGCAGCTACCTTGCAAAGGGCCAGGCCAGGTATGCTCAGTTAGCAGCGTGAGCAAGAAGATGGTGAAGGTTAACTTGGGGGCAGAGAAGCATAGGGTGGGGGGCCAAAATGGCGGAGATTGGGGAGATGGTGGAGAGAGAGTTGAAGCACCCATGCAGTCATAAGTGCCAGCAGTTTGTCAGGCTGACAAATTTTGATCATATAATTGTAGGCAATGGCTGTAACTTTGGGGACAAGATGAAAGTACAGTTCATTCAGTACCTCTGTAACTTTGAACAGTTGCTGAACAAATGGTCGTAAATCAAGGATGACTTGTATTTAGGAAATTATATTTTCTTCTGAATTTTATAATTGGAATCAAATCAAATCCCTTTATTTGACCAGCTTTTACACTAAAAAAAGAGAAATAGTTTCATTATTCATTATTGGGGGGGCGGGGAAACCAATAGGACGTTAGAACAACAGGTCTAATTAAAAGTTTTGCATAATTGTAAGATTTGGTGAAAATATTTTGCCAACTGATATTTGAGCGTGGACTTAGCATACCTTAATGGAAATAGCATAGAACGTGTATGTACTGTGTGTGAGGGGAGGGGGGAATCCTGAATTTATCAAGGCCCAAAAAAAGGAATATATGAAAACGGTACCACCTCAGATAATTTTATTCAACATTAATTGCTGCAGACACTTAAGTCAGCTATGATTTTGGACATTCTCTGCTCCTTGAAATCCTAGGATTAGTTAAAATTCTTAGTCATTGACAAATCCTGTTCTAGCGCATGATTCCTGATGTTAATTTACACACTATATGAAATAAATGCTCTAATTCATTGAATATATTATGAACAAGTTGGAAAAATATTTACAAATAATTCTTTCTAATTCTGAAAAATTCTAACCTACTGTGTCAACTGTGCTGAAACATTACTTTAACTACACCCACCCACCCCCACACCCCAAATATTCAGCTTTTACTGAATCCATGATATTTTTTTTATTTTTCTTTACTTGTTACAGGTCTTTGGTATCTCTTTTTATAGTGGGTCCAAACTTAGTCATACTTACAGCAGGACTACTGAAATCAGTGGATTTTCCATTAGCTCAAATAACTATTGAATTCAATGCATTACATTAATCCCCAGAGATCTTGGTATTTGATAAGAGTTTCTGAATTTACTTCAAATCTAGCAACATATGAAATGAAATTGCCTTTGTTTACTGCAGAAAAAGTACATGGCTTTTTAAAAATGTTGCTTGTTTGTTACTTTAAAACAAAATTATCTGGTTTTCTTCTCAATGTCCTTGTAGAACAGTCTTGGCCCTGGAATTTAACCCTGACACCAAGTGGTAATGAAAACAATAGTTGAATGAAGGGTGTCAAAACATGCAGCAGGTGACAACAGCCACTATTAAACTGCAGTTACTGTAGGTAGTACTAATGGTGGGATATTTGGCTACTGCTGAGAGCTTAATCCTATAATCTAAAGTGACTCGTTCAATTAATTTCTTAGCAAAGCAAATCATTTGTTCTGCTCTATCCCCAGATTTGTCTGTAATCAATATCTCTTGAGCAGCCATGAAAGGCTTGAACTGGAGTGAATTGAACCCCTGCAGACACATAAAAAGAAGCATTGACGTTAATTCCTGCTTGCACCGTGGGCGCCTTTCCTAGTTTGTCTTCTTTTTCTTTTATGGGGTTTATCTGATTCTGCCTAATCATCCAGGCATAACAGCGTGTACTTGTGCACTGTACACTTCTGTTCACACTTTCTTTAGTTGAAAGATATCTGGGTGGTCCCTCCGAGGCTGACACAGGAAAACTCAGAGCACCCCAAAGACTGCAGTGTTATACCACTTAACATAGGAGGGACATGGATTTTACTGAGATTTACAGGCTTTGTTTATTTACTGCTATTGAAAAATCCAAAGCAAAGTGCTGCTGAACAGGGCTCCAAATTCAAGCAAGACTAGGTGAGCTGATGGCCACAAGAAATTGGCACGCTTCTGTCCATTGAATGAAAGCTGCTCTTCTTTTCAGATGTATGAACTTTTTCATTCCGAGCATAATTCTCACAGCACTTAATGACTACCTGCCCCTCAAAACTGAGCATCAAACAGCTAGTCTTTCATTCTTGTATGAATGGGGAAAAACAACTGTCTGTTATATGTGTCTGTTAATTTTCTGTTCTAACTGATTTACAGCGTACTAAGCAACCTGTTGGTACGTACTATGGATAAAAAAAGAGACCTCCAAAATTCAATCACTCTCCTTTGATTAATCATGATCATGTTCGTATATACACTAAGAGCTTATGTGTTGGAGACAAATTCCTTGTATGTCCAATCACACTTGGCCAGTGAAGAATCCCCTCTCCCTCCCCTCTCCTCTCCTCAGTTTTTACTCTTGGTAATTGCATGGACAAGTCCCTGCAGTTTCCTTGGGAAGGTTTTTCAAAAGTTGTTTGACACTACCTTCTTCTTAGCGGAAAGAAATCTCAAAGGTGTTTTTTCAAAAGACAAATGGATTGTTTTTTCCTTGAGGAAGAAGAAGAAAATGTTTTGCTTCTCATCCAAAAAGCATTATCCATTCTGATAGTACGGAGATGGAAGGATAGGTACTGACAGTTGAGACTGGATGGTGAAGGGATGGAAGGATAGATTCTGATAGAATGGGAGTGGGGAAATGGAAGGATTGCATTTCTTTGCAATCATCTGGCTGTTAGCACTCTCTCTGAGAGCTTTTGAGGCCATTTGGTGATTTATCCATGCCCTCAGGGTCACCTTTGAGACAATGATGACCTAGAAGACTGAGAATCACCACAGACATTTAGCTGAGAGAAAGTGGCTAGCCCAGCTGGTTTTGCGCCTAAGGCAGGATTAGAAATCATGGTCACCCTGTTTCCAGCCCGATGCCTTAACTACTACAGCAAACTGGTTCTTCATATTCTCACACACATACACAATTTTGCCTATGGACCATCTATCCCACAGTGAGCAGGAGATAACTACTTCCAAGATTGATCCACTTAAACTACTCTTCTGCTCTGAAATCTAATCTCCCACTTGCAATCAGTGCGGTTTTCTCCTCAGTGGTTCAGGAAAACAAGATCGGAGCACCATCTAAAAGCCAAGAAATTTACAAGGCAATCCTTTGTTTTGTAAGTCAAGAAAAAATTACCACGTAGTATAATCCTATCAATATTTTTAAGCTTGGGAACTCCATTTTTGTTCAGCAGAATTTACCTTCAATTAGCAGCATGTTCAGTTTGAGAACAAAATTGAACAACACTTTAAGGGATTATTCTTAAGCTTACTCGCTGATTAATCAAGAAAAAGATCTTTAATCAGTTATCATTCCCACTAAAATAATACACTTAAAGCACCATAAGTTACCAGATAAAAGACAACCTGCTTGGAAACTCCAGCTTCTTTGAAGTTTAAAATAACCTTTCATGTCAGCCAGCAGAATAATAAAGTTATAAATCTATTCTCTAGCATTAATAATTATGATATATGCTTCTTATAATGTCTATTTACATTGCTCATTGGATAAAAGTAAGAGTAAGGAGCAAATGAATACATACATTAAAAGGAGAGGGGATGACAAAGATGAATCTAGCTTTAACTAAGTTCTCAAAAGCTTTGAGCCATGACTTGTAATATAATTTCTACTTTCATATTTTATTGCTCAGGATACAGAAATATCCAAAGCATCTATTTCTGGTGTTTCACAACTTGACAACTCTAAGATGTGTGGACTTAAAATCTCAGAATTCCTCAGCCAGCATTCCCCATGGAAATTTAACACATACCAGTAATTAGAAGGACCCAAGCCTTACAGTAAAGCTGTAGGAGATGACCAAGCTGAACCCGAGGAAGGGGTCAAGCATGTTATCAGTTTGGAATCCCTTTGTTCCCACAAGTCCAGCCCTCCTTGAATTCTATTGACTCTTATCTACTGCCAATTTGCCTTGGCCATTACTAGTTCAGATTCTTGTTTAGGGATCACATGAAATAAACTTGTATTTATTTGAACAAGTTGCTGATTTCTTGTACCTGACACAAGCACACACTTTGCATGCAGAAAGTAACAAGCTTTATTCCAAATGTCTCCTGGTTAGACTTAGAAAAACTTGTAGAAATCACTAAAGAACAACTGGCAGAAAGCACAAGCCAGCTTTCTATAATCTTGGCACCTCTGAATTTGTGGCCTAATGCCTCCCAGAATCTTTGCAATAATTATGCTCAATAAAATTATTCAGGGGAGGTTAAGTCTACATGATTTGACGACCCTCAGAGTGGAGAAAACTGGTGCAACTACTGTAATTAATTAATGATTAATGATTTTATTCCAATAAGTTAAAAAAAGTTTTCTGCAATTTTCCCATAGCTAATCTTTCATTTCTCCCTCTCTCTTTAAGAATTAGGCTATAAAATCTTGCTTGGCAATACAAGCTTTGATTTCAAAGTAGCAATGAATAAATAACCCTTGTAGCATTTACTTTTGCCATCAAAGATTGAATTTACAAAATCACCACCCATAGGTGAAAGCAGATCAATTTCACTTGTGTTGATTGTTTTCAAAAACAGAAACAATTATTCCACGCCTAAAGCCACCATCGGAAAATTGTTGACCTTCAATTGCAATTTTTTTTTTATTCATCTACTGATAGAATCTTACAAGACATCAGCATCAGCTGATGTTAATATCAAAACAAAGCCAATAAGTATTCTAAAAACTATAAAAGAATTTGGAGGACTGGAAAGTTAATATTATAATATCTGTAGTTGTATTAAACCATATTAAGTGATTTGGGAATTCTGTACCTGCAAAGTCTTCTGTAATGAATAAAGAGAATGAGAATCTGAAGGCAGAACTAGAAGCAATGAATGGAAACTAATCAAGGAGACATCCAACCTAGAAATATGCAGAAATTTCCTGACCATTAGAACAACTAATCAGTGGAATGCCTTGCCTTCATAAGCTGTGGGTGTTTTATCACTGGGGATTTTAAAAAAGAGATTGGATAGCCATTTGTCCAGAATGATATAGGGTCTCCTGCTTGAGCAGGAGGTTGGACTAGAAGACCTACAAGATCCTTTCCAACTCTGCTTTTCTGGAGTCATAACACAAAGCTTGAACTGACTCAAACAGTGTACTGCTGAAGAATCTTAAAGTCTACATAAGTCTATTCATAAATTAACATATGCAACCAAGACTATAGTAAGCAGAAGAAAAAAACATATCAAGAGATCTCTCACAAATTATGTTTGCAAATAAGGAAATAAATGTAAAGATGATTGTTTCCTTTAATATTCTGACTGGTTGTAGGAACAGAAGGCTTGATGAGATAGATCTTTGGTCTGATCCAGAATGATTCTTCTTACGATTTCGTGGTCTTTAATGGAGAGTTCCAGTTAAGAATGATAATGTACATTCACAGATACTACATACATTTATTTATGACTCAGCATCCAACTGACCATGTCCCGCTGATCATGAAAAAGAATTTGCTAGTTTGATTAATGTAAGGAAGCAGTAAAACTGAGTGTTACCCTGGCTGAATTGTCTATCCTTCTAAGTCTATTTAGATTCTAGATGCAAAGCAAAACAGTGAAACCTCCCTTGAATAAGAGAGTAACAAAAGCAAAGCAATCAATTTATGAGACAGATGAAGCATCACTGGCCACTGGCAATTGAAAGAAGGGAAGAGAAGGTAGAAGGTAGAGAAGGTGCTGCTCTCTACTGGCTTCCAGTTTAATCTCATGTTATCTAAATACCAACATGGGTGCAGATAACATAGCAAGCAATGGTGGAATCTATTTTTTTTACTACCGGTTCTGTGGGTGTGGCTTGGTGGGCATGGCTTTGTGGTCATGTGACTTGGTGGGCGTGGCCAACTTGATTGGTCTCACCCTTAGGAAATTTCTCTCTAGTCTAACTCACAATAAAATAGCACTTGTTCCAATATTTAGAATAGAATAGAATAACAGAGTTGGAAAGGACCTTGGAGATC
>JANHFL010004916.1:117053-130782 GCA_032468155.1 Oxyrhabdium leporinum
CAGCAGCTGAAAGGGAAACGAAGAGCAGCTGCTCATGCTAACTGAAAGCCTGGGCATGCTGCCAAAAGTCATTAACCCTTCCAACTCTATTATTCTATGTTCTCTATGTTCTAAATTGGGTACTTCACAGGAGAAGCAATCCAGCTGGCTGAACCACACGTGCATTAAATTCATGGCCTGTATGATCAAGCTGCATCATTGTTCCCTCCTGTATCTTTTCCCCCAGGAAAAAACAAGAAGTAGCCAACCGGTTCTCCGAACTACATAAGCAATTACCTAATCGTTCGGGCAAACCGGTGAGAACCGGCTACATTCCACCACTGATAGCAAGGTAATGATGTTTCATGAAATTATTGAATTTTCCACTTCTCTTGGCCATGTTGGCACCCAAACAAGAATTGGACTTCTTGTTAAGAAAGGCAGTGAAGGCTTGCAATGTATGAAAGTAAATTGCCAAAACAAAGCAATATGCTGGAGATAATGTGGAAGCACTATGGCATTCCCATCCCTGAAAAGGGAACTACCTAGAACTAGAGGTTGCTTATGAGAAGTTAATTCATATACCTTAAATACTATAGATTTCAGTACAGCAGTCCTATCCTTGAAGGGGGGGCTATCCTGGTAGCTACTACTGTACATGTGCATTGAAAAACTTTGGCTTAGTAGCACTGGCTTAGATTGACATCACACTGCCTCTTAAATATCACAAAACCTTCTTAAATTGCACCACACAGCATAATATTCCCTAAGCACCAATGCTGAACAACCAACATTTTATTAATTGGCATACTTCTATATTCCTTTCATTTCACCGTGTACTTCCCTTCTGTTCCTATGGATACAGCAACACGTTCTATTCTAAGCAAGCTGCGTTGGTATTCAATGTGATAAAAGCATGAATACTCATGACATCTGTGTAGCTTAGTCTAGTCAGTAATTCACGCCACAAATACCTGAACTGAGTTTGTCTACTAATGAGTCTTTCAATATATTTATTCATTATTTGTTTATTAAATTTTTAGGCTGCCCATCTTCCCTACGAGGTAACTCTGGGCGACTTACAGGTTATAAAACCTAAATACATGAAGGGATATCACAGAGCAAAAAGTATGGATTTGTTTTCCATAAGACCCGAGGGCAGGGCAAAACCGAGCCTAACACATAAAGAGACCCAAACTTTAAAATAAAGAGGAATTTTGTGAATGCAAGATCTATGAAGCAATAGAACAGCCTACTTCTTGAACTCATGGGTGCTTCATCACTGGAGGTTTTCAAGAAAAGATTGGATTACTATCTGTCTGGGATACTATGAGGATTCCTGCATTGGATAATGCAGCTTAGACTAAATGACTATCAAGATCTCTTTCAACCCTTAGGACACTGGTGGTTAATCTTTTTGGAGCGCCCATGCGCGCCGAAAAGGAACCGAGTGCTGAAACATGTGTGTGCATGCCAAAAACTGAAAGAGCAGCTCCCAGTGCGAGCATGCATGCCCGGCCAGCTGTTCTTTCGGCTTCTAATGTGCATGCACATGCAAAGACCAGCTGGCCAGCCAGTTTCTAATGCACATGTGCATGCCAGCCAGCTGGTCTTTGCATGCGCATGCATGTTAGAAACCAGAAGACCAGGTGGCCAGCACGCATGCACGTGCCGGCAGCTGCTTTTTCAGTTTCTGGCTCTCCCGCACACAAAGACCAACTGGCAGGCAGGCGCTGGAACCAGGAAGATCAACGGGCAACAGCTGGCACGCCTGGAGAGATGGCTCTGCGTGCCACTTCTGGTACGCATGCCATAGGTTCGCCATCATGGCCTTAGGATTTTAACTTCACAGTTTCCTATAGCTATGTTATGCTTGGACATTTTTTTTAAGATCAGCCAAGATTGCACAGGTTCTGCCATCTGCCATAAAAATAATCACATCCACATTCTTTCAACAACAACAAAAAAAGCTACTGTTAAAAATAATCTTAATTCCAAACCTAAAGGTTCCTTAAATTTAAAAATTAAACAAAATGCTGATGGTGCATACTGTTAGATCATGCAGAAAGTCTACACTAGGGCTACAAGATCCGGGCTGAAAACTTCCAATTGGTCGCTAGATAGCTGTCAACCATTTGAGTAGTCTTAACCAGGAGCACCAATCATAACACTGGCTGTGTTGCAGGTTTACAGTAACAGACTGTTGCAAGTTGGAAAGTCCATCTCTTCTCCTCCTCCCCCTTTACAGTCCAAAAACTAGTCATGTTTGCTATGTTGCATTGCTTCTGCAGGCTGCTGGCTCTTATCTGACTCTTGCCTAGATGGCTGCTCCAGCTCCTCTTCCAGTTTCCCAAGGACATTGTCATAGAGACATGGACCATTGCAATACATCAATAATGATAAAACCAACTACTTCCTTTACTGCCATCTAATGGACATCTGGATTTTTACAATCCAAATGTATAAATCTCAATTTCATCCATGCAATAGTTCCCCTGACTGCAAATTTGGGGTACTGAGGGTTGATGAGGAGACTGAGCTTATCAAGATAGACCCACTCTCATGTTACTTGAAGTATATAAAGGAAAACTCTTAAATTTATCATATGATTGACATGTTTGAACATTAGTTGTTTTAGTGAACAGAGGACATTCCCATCAAAAATGTTGTTTTGTTTTAATTTAAATAAATTCAAATTGGTCTTCATTAAGAAAATGTTGCTTTCTTGCCTGTTCACCATGGGTTGCCTATATAATAGATCACAGCTGAATAGCTACACAAAACAAATTGTGTTATAAAGTTCACTCTTTCGCTCATTTATTTGAGAGCTGTGTTGCCGAACACCTTAACCCCTCCCAAAAAGGGCAATTATAGAAGCAAGCTTGTTAAAAATCACAGTATGGCCCATTTTAAAATCTGAATTACTAGAGAAGAGGGAATTACATTTAAATTACTTGATTCGTCTTTTTAAAAAATAAGACACTTTTGCAATCAAACTGGAAATGAAGTTTGGTGTGTTTGAAACCAGGCCCAGATATTTAAAAATATTCCAGGGTGTGGGGGGTTTTGGAGGGGGAATTAGGACAAAGAAAATTAGAAATTAGCAGTAAAATCCTATTCAGAAAGAACACAATTGTGGTCAATAGAAGGAAGGTCCAAAGTCATAAACTAAGGCTTCTAATTCAGGAGACAATGTGGTGGCGGTGTGGGAAGAGAGAGAGAGAATTTTATGGAATAACTTTGCCTCAAATTATTAAATCTTTTCCACAAACCTTTGCTCATTTTTTTTCTTCAAGCCATAACCAAACTAAGTAACCTTATGATAATATGTTCCTGACATTACTTAAACATAAATTAAAGCTCACTGTGAACAGTCCCTGAGAGTGGAATTCTCCACTTCATCTTACAGATCTGCTAAAGCACTGGCTTCTGGAAACACTCCACTATGGACACACATTTAAAGAGAAGGTATTAAAAATATCTTGCATATCTTTCTATGTGAATCTATTAGCATTACAACAGGCTTGCAAAAGTTCTGTAGGTCATGACAGATACAAAAGAAGAACTGAATAGCTTGTTCCTTTAAATCTAGAGTTGCTTAGCTTAAATTAAAAAGCAACAAGGGATCAGACAAACTGTAACAAACAGACACATGCAGCTGCTGCATGGATTTATATATTTTATAATTTTCAAACTATCATGGAGAAAAATCTATGTGGTTGCTAGGAGTCTAACAGCTACTTGATGACACATAATCAATCATAAACAAACAACTGTTTATTGAGACGATTCTAAAATACAGCAAGTGTGGTTTTCACATTTCAGAATCTCCTTTAATAAGAGTAAATTAAAACAAGTTGGGAGTAATGTATATAGACATGTGTATGGTAGCAGTATTTGCTACAGAATATAAGCCAAGTGTAAACCTTCCCAGGTATTTGGTTCTGTGGCTTCCCTGGCAAAATTCCCAAGCACTTTTCCTATATAGCTCTCTCAGATAAAGAAGGAGAGATTAGATGTAGAGGTATCATGCCTCTCTAATAGAGAAGCTATACTGAGAGAAAGATGTTACTGAAGGAACTTCCCTGGCTGAATTGAAAGCACAGGGAAACAGACTATGAGGAAAAGCAGCAAGATGGGAAGCAAGAGAAGAAGCATGAGATTAAAACATGCTTGTCTCCCTGGAAGAAGCAGCCCATACTCTGCTCCCTGAGTGAGCTGTGCAACTCTGGTAAATCCTGCTCATTTTATAGACATCTTGTTTTCTGAGAAGGCACAAAGATGTGTGTACACTTTAAGAGCCTCACTCTAGCAACAAAAGTGGATCTTCAGGGCATCTGTGTCATTCCACTGAAAGAGCCAGTTGGATGTAACAGTTAAGGCATCAGGCTAAAAACTGAGAGACTGTGAGTTCTAGTCCCAATTTAGGCCAAAGCCAGCTGGATGACCTTGGGCCAGTCACTTTCTCTCAGGCCTAGGAAAGAGGTAATGGTAAACCATTTTTGAAAGAAATGCCAAGAAAACTTTAGGGAGTTGTCCAGGCAGTCACCAAGAACTTGCCTAATCTTAATTTAAATTCCTAACCATTGTACTACAGTACACTGGCTCTTTAAAACATAATATTTTTATCTAATTCTCCGGGTAATTAAAAAAAAAATCTACAACTAGCTATGGGCAGATACAACCTGTAAAAACTGAAGTACAGGAGACTAACCCAAAGTTGAGAATTCTTTCCAACATTCTCTCAACTGCGTACAAAAACTGGCTGCTTTTAAGTTCCTCCACTCAGATGTTTTTTTAAACAATGCGACTTAGAATACTACATGCACATGTATATGTACATTCACCATTTGATTCAAGTGATCAAGTTATCCCACAAGAACATAAAACACTGAAGTAAAAACAGCAAAAAAGCAGCTCCACCATTGAGAGACTGTTTCAGATCTGTTAAGGTATCTACAAGTGCTGCCAATCAGGAATTTCGAGAAGATCTGGATCATTTCAGGTAAAAGGCAGAGAAATATAGTTCCTGCAGATGAAATGTTAATGATAGCAGATAGAAATTAGACATTGGTAAGTGGGAAAAAATACCTCAGAACACAGTGGGTGGGGGGGGACGGGGACATCTGGTTCTTTTAAAATCCTGCTGCATTTCAGAAGTAAGTTGTAAAGTGTTCCATACAGATAGCAATTCTGCTATTATTAAGGTTGTGAATTACCACATAGACCTGGAGATACAGTATTTACTAACTTGCATATTAAGTTATGACTCCATGATACTTAGTCATGCATCTGGCTCTTTTGTTGTGTTGTCCTATTAATCCATCCTGGTGACTGACATATATAGTAGATCCTTTTTACATTCATTAGTATCACAGATTGAAAGAATAAACTGTTACATCAAGAAATCTTGGCCAATTTACTGTAGTACCTGCTTCAACTCTTTCTGAGAGGCTAATTCCAAAATTGATCAGCCCTTCTTCACACAGAAGATTAGGACGTTGAGCAGGATTGGCTGACTACATTTTAGGGGGAGGGACTTGATGGCTTCTTCAACATTTATAATTCTATGTGCATCAAAATGCAGTTATTAAGGCATGTATAGATTAGGGTAAATTTCAGTGAAAGGTAAGTGCAAATAGTCATGAAGTTATCTGAAGTTCCTTCTTAAAAATTATCCATTGCACCCTCCATGGTGTCTGTCCAATCTGTATGATCAGACAGAATTGGCATGCAACTTACAAGATTCATTTTTCTTACCATGTACATGTATACATTCGAACTAGACTATGTTGTTTCTCTGTGTCATATAATATATGTGGGTATTTGCATAGTTTTGTATTTATTTATTTGTGTTTGTTTGTTTATTTTGTCATGGTTATGTAGTGTATATTAGAGGTGGTGATCCTTTGAGAGCTCTATGCAATGAAATTTCATTTTAACATATGCCAATAAGTGTACATTGAAAATGACAATAAAGTTGTTCTATATACCATTCTAATAGATCCCATTCTATAACCAGTATCAACTGACCGGATCTAAGAAGCATGCCTTCTTTATCACTGGATTACCATCTCTTTCAAGATGCATCTGGCCCCACCCTGTCCATATGCAAAAACTGGAAAAATGGTTTGCTCCCTAGCCTTGGGGTTAGAATGAATAGCAGATCCTGCCTGTCTTTAATGGTGGCTTTTCTTGTTGCATTTGAGGGAGGGGGCTAGTTGTTTTATTTTGCTGTTGTTTTGTTTAAATTGTGTTGTATGATTGTTTTTACTGTACAGGTAGTCCTCAACTTACAACAGTTCATTTAGTGACTGTTCAAAGTTACAACGGCACTGAAAAAAAGTGACTTATGTAGAGCCGTGGTGGCTCAGTGATTAGAATGCAGTACTGCTGACTATTTCTGCTGACTGCTGGCTGCCTGCAATTTGGCAGTTCGAATTGTTGGGGGCAATATGCTGACTCTGTAAACTGCTTAGAGAGGGCTGTAAAAGCAATGTCAAGAAGTATATAAGTCTAAATGCTATTGCTATTATGAACATTTTTCACACTTTACAACCATTGCAGCATCCCCATGGTCAAGTGATCAAAATTTAGACACTTGGCAATTGACTCATATTTATGATAGTTGCAACATCCCAGGGTCATGTGATCACCTTTTGTGACCTTCTGACAAGCAAAGTCAATGGGGAAGCCAGATTCACTTAACCCTTGCAGTGATTCACTTAACAGCTGGGGCCAGAAAGGTTGTAAAATGGAGCAAAACTCACTTAACAAATGTTTTGCTTAACAACAGAAATTTTGGGCTCAATTGAGGTCCTAAATGAAGGACTATCTGTATATTGCCCAGAGTCATTGTAAAATTGG
This sequence comes from Oxyrhabdium leporinum, assembly GCA_032468155.1. Taxonomy (NCBI): domain Eukaryota; kingdom Metazoa; phylum Chordata; class Lepidosauria; order Squamata; family Cyclocoridae; genus Oxyrhabdium; species Oxyrhabdium leporinum. Next base: position 123,900 of record JANHFL010004916.1, read on the forward strand.
CTGGCCTTATACATTTCTAAAATACACTAAATAAATAAAAAAGGCTAAATAAATAAAAAAGGCTGGATGGAGTTTGGATGGATGAAAAAGATGTATGATTATTTATCAAACTGACATGCACTGGAGTTTTTCTGGACTATCTGAGGAGCATATTCTTTATGTTTTTCATATATTGGACAGAATATAGCATCGGTTGTCTTCATTTATACATTACTGGTTAAGATCTGATTGAGGTTGTCCAGCAATACCCAACAACAGGAAAGAAAATGTAAGACTTCTGGACAGCTGTCTAAAAGCCAAATTATTCTTTTCCAGGCAAGATTCTTACTGAGTTCTCACTAGCAAATGTTATTGAGATGAAAGGGATGGAGTTACATGTATTCCAGCAATCGAACTATTCTCAGTTTATGCATCTTAATTGCTGTACACATTTTCTAATTTCTGAAGAGTTGGGTATATTCATGTATAAGAGGGGAGCTTGCAGCTTGTTCTATATGTAGCTACCTCCAGAATCTTTATCAGTCTCAGAACCAGTTTTATATCTTTTAGCAGTCTCTCGTAAACCTTTACATATCCATCTACATTCTCAGACACTGAATGTACTCTTACAAACATATGGTATTAAACATGAAAAATTTATATTATACATAATTAAAGCCAACACGCTGTAATTACACTGTGCAGTTATCAGATATGAAAATCATATTGGTAATTATTTTCAGACAATTGTCTACATTTAACCCATGTGTTTAAATATGGCGCTAAGCTTATATTTTAACAGCTGATAACTGCCTAATTCTCTCAATTTGAATATCCTGAACATTTGTGTTTGTTGATCTCAAACAGTCTGTGCTGCAATTAAACATACTGAAGTAATTTTAAGTTAAACACGATGGGCATCAGAAAACAAACCAATATTTTATCTTAAACAAAATTGCAAAATTATTCCAAATAAACTGAGACTGATTTTCTACAAAGCTGATGAACTGTTAGTCTCTTTACTGTTTTAATACACAACTTCAACAAAGAATCCAAAATATACTACAGAAACATAAAATGTGCAAAAATGCACAAGGAATTAGCATCTAACAAGATCAAAAAAAATATCCAGTATTCTAATAAAAATCAGCAAACATGCCAGATTGTTATATTAAATGCTTGGATTTAATAGAAAAAGTAAACCATTTTGACACTGGAATTATGATCCCAGATGCTAGGCAAAATAAGATTGAACTATGATGAGCAAGGTAATGTCAAGCACAAAAGATCATGTCCACACATAAAGGCCCAATTAACTGATTTATGGCTAAACAATCTAGGCACAGCAATTTTCTCAACTAATGGTTAGCATCTAGTAGGAGTTATATGAAGAGTCAATTGAATCCAAGAGGGTTAGAACTTAGTTCGCCTGTGGCTACATAAGGATTCTAGGCGGATCCCCCTTTTAATTCCACCCCAAGGTTCTGCCACTCCTTCTCCTACAGGTAGTCCTTGACTTACAATAATTGGGACAATAATTTCCATTGTTAATCAAGGTGTTAATTTGCACCCAATTTTATGACCTTTTTTTGTCATACAGTAGTTGTTAAGTGAATCACCCAGTTGTTAAGCAAATCCAGCTTTCCCCATGACTTGCTTGATGGAAGCCAGCTGGGAAGGTCACAAACGGTGATCACATGACCCTGGAGGTTGCAACCATTGTAAACACATGCCAGTTGCCAAACATCTTAATTTTGATCATGTGATTGTTGGGGATGCTGCAACAGTCATAAGTGACTTTTTCCAGTGCTATTGTAACTTTAAATGGTTGCTAAACAAATGGTTATAAATTGAGGATTACTTGTTCTTAACATAGACCAATTTCATAAGTTCCTTATATTGCACTGGGAACTCCACAGGGGGTCAAAAAAAGTGAATATGGCAGTCACAATTGTTCCCTTTAACGTGAGTTTCATGTTCATATTAAAAAGAGGCATTTTTTAACAACATAGTACATGTAGTCCTCGACTTACAACCGTTCGTTTAGTGGCCATTCAAAGCATAGAAAAAAACTAACTTATGACCATTTTTCATACTTACAACAATTGCAACATCCCTGTGTACACATGATTAAAATTCAGATACTTGGTAACTAGCATGTATTTATAACAATTGCAATGTCCCGAGGTAGTTTTTATCACCTTTTGCAATCGACTGAGAAGCAAAGTCAATGGGGAAACCAGATTCACTTAACAACCCTGGTGCTAACTTAACAAATGCAGGGATTCACTTAACAATGATGGCAAGAAAGGTCACACAATGGGGAAAAACTCATTTAACAGCTATCTTGCTTAGCAATGAAAATGTGGGTCAAGGATTACTTGTAATGTCTGCCAATTTCACTTTTTTAAACACAACACACACACACACATACCCCTAAATTATACTTTGATACATTCGTCTAGATCTGATTTCAGGGGGGGGGGGGAACCTGACTTTCACTATGGTGTACCCGAACAAGAAATCAGAAATACATTTCTGAAAGATTCTTCTTTCCTGCTGTGAGATATTCAGAGGTACAGAAGCAGTCTTTTTCATGTTACAAAAACTTAAACAACGCTAGTAACAATTCCAAAATGGGAAAAAAAGCAACTTCATTTTTTTCTTCATCCAAACTGATAGATCTGTTGTTATAATTAAAAGAAAATTGATTTTAAAAAAATAACCTGAATTAAATAAAAGTAATGTGTTGATGTGTTTTAGAAGAGTTCTGGCACAGATGCTGAGATTTATTGTTTCTGCATACAAAAAAATGTTCCATTGTACAAGCCCTAAACTTGCACCAGAAACACTGAATTTTTGGATATGCATTGACAGTGGATTTTACAGGTTAGAAACACTCTCATTTCTAGTAACCTTGCAATGAAGCGCTTGCAAATTGACAAAAATGAATGACGTTGTTGAGCTGATTTTTTTTTCAGGTTGTTTGAAACATGGTTAATCATTTCTAATTCATGTACCTGACCTATATAAAAGGCTTACTGTTGTCTTTTAAAAAGAACTAATTATTCTAAGGCATCCTATAGATAGAAATTAACTTTCCCTGCTTGTCAGCATTATTTATGAGAGTTGGATGCTGGGTTTTTTTCTTCTTCCCACACAGATTAAAGTCAGTGGATGCTGTTGGAATGGGCTGGAAAGCACAAAAGTAACCTTAGTAAGCCCTATTCAAAAAAGTATGCTGAAAACAAAATGAGTTATACTAAGGGAGTGGTTTAAATTATAGTTTTAATAAGCATCAGTTTTTATTTACATCAAGGTTAGTCTGCCATCAAAGAGACAGAAGGATTTCTTACTGCTACTTCTCTCGGTTCTATGAATGATTCTGTCAGTTCACCAGTGAAAAGAGCATTATCAGTTGAAAAGATTTACAAATATATAAGCAAAGCATGGGGCTTCCACAGAAGCTTGAAAAGGGACATTCATTTGATATTCTGTTTGGTATTTAAACTAGAGAACTTTAGGTAGGGACACTAGGAATTTTGATTTTATATCACTTCCACAGATTCAAGGCATTAAAGCAAAGAGCTTATCAACAAAACAGCTAATGCTTTGCTTTATAGCTACCCAGTTAGCCATTTAATTTAATTTATTTTCTTTAGAAATCTAAAACAATTTAAGAATTGAAGGATACAGATCATAGCAAGAGCCAAGGGAGGCTCCCATAGGAATTCTACCACTGAGAATTACTCAACAGCCTCTTACAAACCTAGGTTTTCCATTCCTGGTCAGCCATAGACAAGCTGGACAAAACAGAAAGTCTTGACTTGAGTTCTTAAGCTCAAAAACAGAAATAATCATGACTGGAAAAGGAGGTAGCAAATATTAATAGTGATTTTTGTACATTTGACACAGTGCTATGCAATATATCTAGTTAATCTCATTAATTAGCTCTAGCCATTTCTTTTGTTCTTGATACAAAACAAATATATATTTGACTTGTAATTATATGCTATCATATGTTTAAATATACAGAAACTAGGCAATGGTCTCCAAAATGAATTAAAATGTATCAATCTAATGCTTGATAATCATTTGCTATTATCAGGGCAGGCTACATTAATTTATAGCAGAAACATGCAATAGTAAAGATCAGAATATGACCAGGATAAGCCACAGAAATGGGCTTCCTATCTCTTTTATATGTATATTGAAAGAGCTGAAGGACCAGGGTAGGGACAGATCATTATGGATAACCATCTATCTGGTCACTAATAGTCAACAATGAATTGATGGTACTTATACACTTCTTGTATATTTAAAAGTAACACACTATCTTTCTAATCCAAAATGTGCTCAAATTCTGCCACACAGTAAGAAAATACGTTGCAGAACAAAGATTTCAGAAACGACTCCATGTATGATTTCCTGTGAACTAAAAGTTTGCCTGATTATTCATATCCATCAGATAGAACTTTGGGTAATTATGGTTTCACAGACAGCTATGCCATTTTGAGAGGCCTGAGACAATTTTGTCTCTGAAAGAGCAGAATTCTATCTAAAACTGCTATAAAATTGTGTGTGGGCCTTCTGACCTCCCGCCATCATTTTCCAAAAGTTTGGCCGTGGGGGGTCTGCCAAACATCTTTGAATGGACTTCCTTCTTTCAAAATAGCTGTGGCCAGTAAACAAGGCATCCCCATGAGGAGAAGTAGTATTCTCCTCTCTTAAGTCCTGGGATTATCAGATCTGTACTCCTCTTTCAGCAAAACACTTGCTAAGAAATGAAAAGGAATATGTATCCTTTTAAATAAGTAGTGCAGCAGCTCTGCAGCCTTCCATTTGTTGAAACGCCCCGAACCATAGTTAATTTTAATGTGTAGCAGGACCTGAGCATTGTAGGAATACTTTATTAAATATTAAACTGAAAACATATTGAAATAATTTTGACCATGATCAGAATTCGGCCCAAGGAGGACAAACTTTTGTTCCATTCATTATCTGGATTACCACCCTTAGCATCTCATTCTATTCTCCTAGACATTCTCAAATGGAACTAGTTCTACCCATCTCTTTTTAGGATAGATACCAGAACAACATTCTAAAACAATCTGGATGAATTAAAATGGAGCTATTAAGTTAAATTCAAGTACATTTTAATTAAAATAATTCAATATACACAATAAAATTTCACACTGATGGGGACTCAAATGCTTAGACCCTTGTCAAACCAAGATAGAAGATCTACCATCTGCCTGTGTTCCTCATGTACTTATAGGCATTTTTGTTACCATCATGTCTACCTTTAAAAACCAATAGAAACGAGTAACCATCTATATAAATGAAATATCACCAGGGAATCATCCATAAACAGGATCACCTTATAAAAGAAACCAAAAGCTCATTCTGTCCTATTGTTAAATATTTACTTATCAGGCAGTAATCCAATTTAAGTCAGTCAGATTTACTTCTGAGCAAACATGTTTAAGAATGTTTTTGCCTTCCTCTGCTTGTTAATGTTTTCTCCCTGTTTTATTGCTATGAGATATAAAAAAGGGCAGTATATTTTTGAGATTAAATTTGGTTTTGTAGCAGATGGTGCCTTCAAATAATTTTCCTCCTGTAAGAGTACCTGACAACATACAGGATATTTCAACCCTTTTATCTCAAACACCTTTCACTAATTAGAATGGTTGGATCCTGTATGCAATAGGTATAGACAATCAGTTTAGATTGATTTATCCCCCTGCTAGTAGTGGAAACTGCTGATTGTGTCTTTACTAAATGAAAATCCTTTCTTCTCCATTAGGGATACAATGCAAATGTCTTTGAATTCATGAAGTATTTGCCTCACTTTGAAGATCATCTTCAAAATGATGCAATTTCTATTCCAGGTAATAAATGCATATAAATGTTAGAGAGGTGACACCCATACAAACGCTAGCTTTGAAAATCTTAGCTTACCTGCCATATCAATGCAATTGCTATATAGTTTAAATTCTGAGGAAGATGGGGTGTTATGTTTTCGATTATATTGTGTATAAACCTTCTCAGATTTTTTCCAAGAAATTCCGTACAACAAAATGTGGTATTGAAAGTCTTCCAACTATGACCCAAGTTAATAGAATTATGTTCATCCAGGATTCCTTTGTTGCAATAAAATACCATCTTATCCTCGCAGTCAGTATTATAGGCTTCCACATTGAATCTATTCAGTTCTTACTTTCCTCAAAGGAAAGCAATCATTTCTTGATAACAGTATATATATATATATTCTGAACCTCAAGAGTTTGGAAATGATATAACAATAAATCTCACTATGCAAGTTGATAATCACAGTTGTTTATTAGTTCCATGAATAAGGAATTGATTTGAGAGATAAGGTTCAAAAGGGAAAATGACAACTGGGGACAAAATCTGTTGCACAGTTGAACCAATTGTGCTTGCCATCTGCAACAATGATTCAGACTGGAATGATAAATCATGCAAAAGGTGTTTGTGCATTTCATGGACATTTAAGCCATCTGGAGTTAACAACAGGCTTGCATATACAATATATGTTCTTAGAATTATATTCTGAAAATTGTACATCTATCATTCTGGATCACCAATTATTAGCATATGGTCCTGGCATGTAAAGATTTACAGACATATTTTTTAAATATAACCTTCATAAATTTAATATGAAAAATAACAAACTGCTATGATGATACTTTCTCAGGCCAACCATTTTTGGCAAAAGATCAATAAGTGTGTGTATATGTGCTTGTGTTGTTTATATGTAAATAAATAAATAAATCTCCATAGAATTAATATAGATTCATCAAAAAATAAGATAGATAGATAGATAGATAGATAGATAGATAGATAGATAGATAGATAGATAGATAGATAGATAGATAGA
>JANHFL010004916.1:136920-160113 GCA_032468155.1 Oxyrhabdium leporinum
TTGCAGAGAAATCAATATCATTAGATAATAAAATAATCTCAAACATTTTACTATTCAAGTAATTAGGGCAAAAGAAGCAATGTTAAGTTGGCCACGCCCACCCAGTCACATGACCAACCGGCCACGCCCACCCAGCCATTAGGGCAGAGAACCTGCTGCTAAAAAATTTGAAGCCCACCCCTGACTAAAGCATTAGGAAAAAACACCAACATCTCCTGGCTTCAATTCTTTTTGCAATGACAAAAGTTAGCCAGTTTGGTCTAATAGTTAAAATACCAATCTGGAAACCAGGAGACTGAGTTCTAGTCCCATCTTGGACATGAAAACCCGTGGGTGGCTTTGGGCCAGTCGCTCTCACTCACCCTAACTCAGCTCACAGGAATGTTGTAGGGAAAAATAGGAAGGACAATAGTAGATTTGTTTGCCACCTTGAGTTATTTATAAAAATAATAAATTCACAATTTAAAAAATCTTTAAAAAATCAGTAGATTTCAAGTTTATACATTATTATCCCTTTACTTTCCCTTGTACACTGATTTCTATGCCACATACTCCATAGACTGAATAAATCTTATTCTACATTGTTTAAAAGTGACAGATATGCTTATCAATTAGCATACAAAATAAATCAGAAGGAATATAAATCAGGTAGAAAAGGAGGAAGGAATGAAAAGTAGAAAATAATGGATCCATATTTCCTTTTTTGGGGGATTCATTTCTAATTTCCAGCAATGATGTTGCCCATACCCCATTTTTATTTTAAGCAAAAAAAAGTCTTTCTAAAGCAAATTCTGTTCCCTATTCTTAATGAGACAGACCAAAAGGCTATTAACACCAGAGTCATAGAGCTTACACTGATTTGAGAAGTTAATTTACTTTGCATTTTATCTTTTTCTTTGTACTTTGAATAGAATTACTAATTTCCATCTAGCTAAAATGATTAGAATCTTCCTGTATTCCTGGTACTTCCCAAAGGAGTAATATAAATACTTTGATCCTGTGTGTTTTATGTCTGTCAACAAAGACTATTTTAATGGAAGAGATGGTAATAGGTGGCTTCAATTCACCTAAATATAGTTTTGGCCTTTAAGGATTAATTAGTGATTGTACTGTATATTAAGAGATTATCCATGAATCAAGTTCTTGCCTCTAACTACTAATATTAAGGTCAATAATTAATACATTCTTTAATGCTTTATTTGCAACTTCAGATAGCTACTTATTATTTTTGGTCAGTGACTAAAAAAAACCCCTAAATATTAATTTGATCAAAGCTTTGTGAGAACAGCTGATTAGCAGTATCACTGTACTGTAATGATTCCATTTTCTACTGCCTGCATCCTAAATTCACTAGAGGTGAGACATGCAGAGTATCCTCGCTTACTCTGTCCAGAAGGAAATCATTTTTGATGCTATGCAAAATCTTTTCGGGGGTTTTGCTTAGACTTGGCATCATTAGAAAACCTAGCACAGTATCACAATTGTTTTCTGAGAAATCTCTAAAATTTGTAAGAGCAGTTGTATCTGAGTTCATTAAAGATCTTGTGTATTTACTTGGAAGCAAGCCACACTGAAATAATTCAGACTCACTTCCAAAAGATGATAGCTGGGTGTCTCCTGCAAGATCAAATGAGAGTTGCTAGTCTAGACATTGGAACATACAGGGAAAAAAACATAAAGGTGTCAAGAAAAATAAAGGTCAACAAATATTTGAACTGGACTTGAAGTTGCTGAGTGCCAAGGACAACCTCCAAATTCTTTGTTTGACAAAATAGTTAAGGCTGCAAAATGTATACCTTACTTGGGCTCAAAAATCCCACTAATTTCAATGGGAATGATTTCAAAGTAAATAGGCAAAAGATAGTATTACAAATGTAAGAATATAAGAAGCATCTCGTTGAATTCTATAGCGTACTTACAGTTCTTTTCTCATATTAATCTGACTTGATTAAAGCTATAATATTTATTTCATTGTTACAGTGACAATTTAAGATATGGGTAATGTATATAAAAAGGGTATGGCTCTTGTTTCCAGCCCAGAGGTCATCTTCTACTTCATATTTCTACACCAATAGTTCAAAAGACTGTTCCTCACCTGGAAAGTACCTGCATGGTCTTCTTCTTTGTCTCCTTCTTTGCCTTCTTTCAAAGCAATCAATGTGAATCCACGAAAATAGGCTGGTGTAGCTGCAGATAGTGTTACTGCAAGAGGGAAGAAAGAGAAACACCACATTTGAAATCCATAAAGTTGTTTCCTCTTTTTTTAAAAATCCCAAATCTTGGTTACTATTCATTCCAGAATCTGGGTACCTTCAAACATGGAGTCTTCAATGTATTCTTCTAAAATTGAAAAAGGAAGCCGTGCCATTAGAGAATACTTTTAGTCTAAATAGAAGATGTTATGATCAAATCTTTGAAAATACTGTGGCCTGGAAAATGCTTAATGTTGCCTCTCTTTTATAAACTGAAAAAAAGAAGAATAGTATGTTTGGAAGAAAGCAAGCTTCATCTTTTAAAGGGGACATCAAATGTAAATTGAACAGATTCGTGCTTTCCCAACTGGATTTCCCTTCAAAGATGTTCTAAGTAAATTTGATGAGATGCAAAGAACAAGTGGACATTGTTTAATTAATAATATTACTTCCGATAACAGACACTTGAGTCCACCCCTTTTCATGCAAGTACATTTCTAGACTAGCCACATGTCACTAAGATTGATTCCATTGATATATTTTCAAACTTGTCTAACATTCTTCCTCACTAAGGCCTGGTTATTCTCTAGTGGAAAATATACCGAAGTAGGAAGTGAACAGAAATATGGTGAACATTTAAGATGAGAGAGCTCTAAATGGACATTATCCACAAAATCATTGCCAAGAAACAGGGCCTTCAGATTTGATCTCAAAAAGTTTTCCCAGAGCCCATGGAAAAAAGGAAGAAAGTAGCATCTGTCTCTGCAACAGCCATAATGCTGATAGGTGCTACAGTCTACACTCCACAGTACTTTTGGGAGACCAAGGATAAACAGATGAGACAATATGTTCATACAAAGATTGAGAAAAGTTTCACTGAGAACCCAATGCTACTTCTCCAATTTTAGCCTAGATACCCAGAGGTAAGCCCATTAAGTTCAACAAAAGGTATTTCCCAGGAAAAAGAGCATAAAACTATAATCTCAGCGGCATCCTCTGCCACATACTTTACCACTCAGGTTTTGGGAGGTGGGGGGTGGTGGCTTTTTTTAAACAGTGCTTATTGAAAGTAAACATCTCTTAATTGCCTTGTACTTCCTGCTGCCAGCAGTTCTGGCAGCTGAAGAAATAAGCTGCCACCTTCAAGCACTTATACTGAATTAAAATTAGTCTACATGAATCATCTAACCAAATATGAATAAAAATATCACAAAATACAAAAGTGAAATGCATTTTGTTAGAATTAACTTCTGATTTTAGTTATGAAAAGGTACCAACATCTCACTTGCACCATTATCATTTTTTCAAAGAATGCTCAGTTCACATCACACTATGACACAGTGTGGCTTGTTTGGTTTTGGTTTAGCATGTTGTACAAATCTATCAAATTTGCCTTAATATACTGGATAAAAAACTATTGAATCTGTAATTTTAAAAGAACCGTGATTTATATACTCATCCATAGTCAAATAAGGAATTGAACCTGAATACATTCAGTTCTAATCCAACATTACAACTATTACACCTCAATGATCCAACCACAATAGCTCTAGCCTTATCTTCTTCTTTAAGCACTTTACAATATTGCCAAAGATACAAGAAGTTTCATAGATTAATAATACTCAAGGACTTCTATTTGAAGGTTGGGAATTTGGGAATCAACTGTCCGGGGAATGCAACATTGGATATGTCCTAGATGGTTAGGTTGCACGTGCGTTGACGAATAGCTTCAAAGAGGGTGGATCTTCCTAGTTCTAATACAACTGGTATTACCACAATCAGAAGCAATATGTCATGCATTTTCATTGTGTGCTTACTGTTATAGCAATAACTATAAGTTGTTGCAGGATCCTTCCTCCTATATACAATAATCCTGGGCAGTTCACAGAAAGATCAATAAAATATAAAAACTGCACTACACTACACTGTGTAGCACTATACTGCACTATACCATCTAAGCAACTGTAAGTCACTGGACCAACTTCAAATTTGTATATTCAACAAATTATGATGATATCTTTCTACCCCTGCCAACTCTGATAAATGTTTCAGAAAATACTTTTTTTCAGACAAAATGAAGATATCCCTGCAGCATAATTCTGGTTTAAAACATATTCAATATTTTTCCGTTTTTTTTGTGTGTGTTTTTTTAAAAAGGATTTTATATAGGTGTGAATGAAACATCTATAGTTGTCTATATAGCATGTCCAAAGACAATGTTGCTAATCTCTAAATACTAAAGTTTGACCTCAACCTCATCTAACTATTCAATATAATACACCTGCTATTTTCACAAATGACAATGGCTTGAATCCAGGATCTTCCATCTAAGGACATGAGGTTCTTTCTGTCTGTGAAAGATGTTTAATCCAGCAAGTAATTGCTATCAATTGAATGAAGATAACATTTGCTCCTCTAACTGCATCTTTTTTAGCTTTTTTAGCTTTTTAGTACTTCAAGGACAGATGTTCCAAAAATCTGAAACGATCCTTCCCTTATCAATATGACTAACTACAGAAAGCAACAGGTGATTTGCAGATTAACTCATTGTTAAGAAAGGCCTTTGAAAGTGGATCTTTTAAAAAATGTTCATAGGATGGATACATGTTTACATATCTAATAAATGAAACTCCTCTACATGAATTATTCAAATAAATAGAGCTGATCAGCTGGGGAGAGGCTAACTTTAAATGCTTAGCTCTAAATTTTATTTTCAACCAATCTAAAACCATCTAATATGGGGTCCTTGATGCTCTATGAGCTTGGTTGTTTTCTTGAATAGATTTCATTACTAAAGTAGGTAACCTCTTCAGTGTGTCTGCAAGAAAACAACAAATCTCTGCAAGAAAACAACCAAGCTCAAAGTATAAAGGACCCCACAGTTCCATCTTGAATTACAAATATTTCTGTTCAATCCATGTAACTGAACAAAATTGTATTTAATATTTGCTGAACTGCACTAACCTAAGTGCCATTCTTTCAAAATACAAAAAAATAAAAAATTGATGTCTGAAAGTTTAGATGTATAAATATAAACAAATAGTAACATTAAGAACTAGATAATGAAAAATAAAAAAACTAAACTGAAGTACAAATAGAATTTTAATGTTATACAAGGAGTCCATTAGGTTAATATTTTCCATTCCCATCACTTCTTGTATAAATCCTGTTTTACTTAGAAAAAATACACAGATATTTTCCTTACAGATGAAAATGATAAAATCACAGCAAAAAAAACCAAAACACTTTTCTTCCAGACTGCAGAGCTACAAAGCATCAATTAAACAGAGTAAGACAAAATGTTAAGAGTGCATTTCAGAAGGGAATAGATCTCTGCCCCCTGTATTTTTATACTTTCACTGATCTGTGAACCTTTGTACTTTTGGTCAATAGAAACCCAAATGCCACATCAAGTTGTTACAAGAGTGGGCTGACAAGGGAATTTTAAAAAAAGCTTTTGACATAGAATGGGCAGCATTTTCCAATGCTAATGAAACTGATGACAAAAAGCTATTTCTTTAAGAAGGCAAGAGATTTATAACTGTACGTACTGGGTGTTCCAACCAACACATTCTGAGTGATTTTTGCTGGAAAAATCACTCAGAATGTGTATTCCAGCCTAATTTTAATAAATTTTTATTTAGCATGATTCATTGTTTCTACTTGCAAGAATCATGTTATCTGTCCTTGTTCTAATGTTTTTTTTTTCTATGAGTGAAAGTAATTCTAAGTATTCTTGAGTGATTTGACTTATTTCCCAGTGTTACCATCCTGCTGAAGGCGTCTTGCTGAAGCCTCCCGGACTTATTAGATTACATGAGTCTAGTGTTATTAGAACCATTCTCAGTCCTTCCTGTTATAAAGAAAAATCTGAATATATGGATATTAAAGGTCAAAAAAACAGTCACAGCATTTCACTATCAAAATGTCTTTGCACTTTAAAGTAATAATATATTCTTTGTAAAAGTCTGACTTATAGTTATGAAATAGAATGTAGTTAGAATTTAATATTTCCATTCCCATAATATGTCAGCTTGTAATAAAGTTGAAACTTCGTATATCACATCCTTTCTCTTTATTCCATTATAACTTTGAAGAAACTAAGTCTTCTTTAGCTTCTTCCAGTGGAAAGTCAGTGGAAAGTTTCACACTAATTTCAACAGCTTAGACTGTAAGCCTAACTAAAAATAAATGAATCATGTGCTAGCTGGAGCATGTCAAGAAAAAGAAATGAATGAATTATTGATGGTCATGTGACATGATAAACTAATCTCACGTGACATACTGAGTTTCTGTGAAAACATGATTAAATCTAAATGATACTGGCATTTGCTAATTCTCACTTTCTGTGTCTGCTCCTTTAGCAGACACTATTAAATTCATTAGAATTCGTGATTGCTGATTTGAAATTTCCAATAAGTTATCCTAAAGGTGTTTTTTGTTGTTGTTTTTTTCTAAAAGGCAACTGGGCTGTCTAGTTGCCTTTTGAAAAAAAACCACCTTTGGAACAACCATTACTTGAATATCCGAGAATCTCCATAGACATTCCAATAAATTAATTCTACTCAGCATAATTAACAGATATTTGAGGATTTATCTCTTCACTGTCTATCTGATCTAGATTTTAGTATCTCAGATAAATAATATTTCTTTGCTAAAGAAGTATATTCTTCATGGTTCTCTCATATCTTAATTATTACTGAAGACTACATTGCCTCATTGACAAGGTAACATGGTCTTAAGTAAACATATGTCTGTGGTACTTATTTAATTTTTATTAACTGAACAGCAAAACCAAACAAGTAGAAAAATATTAGTTATGTTTTCGCAGAAATCCAGTCTGATTACTTTCATTCTCCATGGTAAAGTTAGTTCTCCTGTGGCTTTTTTGACAGCTAAAATTGGGCCAGTTTATATCATTTGTAACAATTTCCTCTGTCCTCCTTTCTAATAGTTCACATTTATTTAAATCAGAAGCATCAAAGAAACGGATAACATTTGATAAAATGTGGCCTGCCAAACAGCATGAGTTGTACTAGATTTGGCCATAGGAAAAGTAACTGGTATTAGAAACTTCTACTCCTGGTTAACTCCACGCTAGCATCAAATTCTTACTTAAGTTTGGAAACCAAAGTAGGGTGAAAATAGGGTGAAACCAAAGTAGAGGGAAAATATTTAGGAGAAGTGGGAATCTTACCAACATGATTTCTCTCAATACTTTAATGTAAAACAATCAAAACAACCTTACATCAGTATATAGTATCTACTCATGTAAGTCTTCTAAGTAGCTGTTTGTTCTACAGTCTTTCTAAGGAGCTTTCCTGTTAACATATGCCTAATGATTTTTCCAAGCACTTTGTATTGAAAATTGAGTCAGTTCAAGCCTTAATTCCAATCCTGTGTATTTTATGTTCCTGAATTAAGTAGTTCCAGTTGCAAATTTCACCATACTTGAAATGTTCTTCCCTCCAGTTATAGGCAAGGTGATAGTCAAAATAATCACTGAAGCTGCTTACATTGTCAGCCCTTCTGATCCTTTTCCTTCTTCATCCATCTCTCCTTCCTTCTTTCATACTTGTTTTCTTTTTAAAGGTTGATGAACTGGTCTCTCATCGCTGCTTCTTTTCCTGTGTCTTAGAAAGTTTCCTATTAATGTTCTTTGTTGGGAAAAAATTCCTTGATTTTTCTGCTTGTCCTAACTTCTGAAGTCTACTTTTTTCCTTTGTAGCTAAGATTTTTGGCAGAATAGTCCTCCCTCAATTCCCTTTCACCTCATACTAATTAACCACAGGTACTCATTTCAGTCAGGTTTTTGTGTAGGATACCCTATAGAATATTTGTTAGCACATGTTGCTAATTATTTTATTGGTGATATATTGTCAGTACTGGGGCTGGTAGACTTATTTACTGTATCACATTTGACATTATATATTTAAGTTCCCTTGGTATTATTGGTACAGTATTTCAGGGTTTCAATCTGATTTTTTCACCAGATGTTCTGAGTTTCATGGAACATCTTCCAATATTTTTCATTAGCAGTAGGGGTTCCTCAGTGCTCATTGTTGGGCACCTTATTTATTTATACATTCTTCCGACAGGCTTCTCGATTTCATTTTACCAGTTTAATTATCATATCTATGTTGATGACTTCTGGACTCATTTGTCTATCCCTGTTCTTTTTTTCCCTTTGGTTTTCAAGGCTGCCAGCTGTGGATTTCACCAGGCATGAGGAACCTGGGAGTCTAAATTAATGCTGCCCTTTTAAAAACTGTTAAAAGTTGTAATTTTCATTTAATGAATGTACATAAAATACCATAATTCCACATTACAGAGATAACTAAGCAGGTAGTACATTCTTTGGGTCTCAGAAAAATGATTGTACCTCTCTGTTACTTGGATCATCTCATTTAACCCCTTAATTTGTATCTGAAATACTGGTACTCATAATACTCTGGACCGTTCTAATTTTGCTCCCATATTTTTTTATCACCAGTACAATCAATGGTTTGAATATTCATGCCAGCATAAATTGCTAATGCTGATACACTGGTGGTTCAGTGACTTTTGCATTTGATCCAATTACTAGGTTAAGATTAATAGTTTTTCCTCTGATGGAAGATTTTTCTCACTTTGCTCCAGTTCTGTAAAACTGTCTTTCCCCCTTCCCATAATTACACATGGAGTCAGACCTCTTAACATTTAGAAAAGCACTCAGCCTACTTCTATTTCTTCAGTCCCTGTGAAAGTTAGTTTATTGTGCACGTTAATATGTTTTAAAATTTGATATTAAAATATAATGTAAAAATACATTAATGTACAAATGTTTTACTTTGTTATACCAAGAATTATATCAACATCTGTATTGTGCTTAGTTACAAGTCCATGTTAAATAGATATGCTGCTGCTAACCGTACTACTCTTAACTGACTCAGTTTGTTGTGCAAATACAGCCACTAAATTCAGTAGGAGCTCCCTAAAATCTCCACCTCTTAATCAAGCAGCTAAATATTTTAGATTTGTCCAGAATAAAATTAATTTTGCTAAACTTTGGCCCTTTGGGCTACTTTTTATTGGTTTTATAAATCCAGCCATCTGAAATATGTATTCTTGGATGGCTGACAATAACCTACAAACATTCTCATTCTCTCTGTCTCTGTCTCTGTCTCTGTCTCTGTCTCTGTCTCTCTCTCTCTCTCTCTCTCTCTCTCTCTCTCTCCATCTATCTTTGAATACAAAGTTAAAAATAATCATACTACAGTAGCTGAGGCGCCACAACAATCTTACAACATAGCTGCACCTTTATGGGTCTCAATAACCCAGTCCAGTGGCTGGGGAAAACCAGGTCTTCATACCCTTGTGAAGAACTGGAGTCCTCAGGGGGGAAGCTGTTCCATAGGGCAGGTACTATGACAATGAATGTTAGGATTAAGAGCCACTAAAATCAAGAAGAAACCTGTAATGATCAGTTCATTGTCTAGATCAGAAAGATGCATTTGTAGCATCGTCCACTGAGGGATGGCTATATGTATTCTTCAGAGATAAAAAGGAATGGAGTATACTTTCCAATTAGTTGTAGTAGTTGATATTGTAGAAAACAATCCCACTAACGCAGACAAACAAATTTGCCAAAATGTGATATCTCACATTTCTTACCATCACATAGAGTATAGTAAGCTGCAATAAAGCAGGTCTTATATATCTCCCCAGCTATCCATGCTGATGTTTGCTGTGCTGAATAACCCTTCTGTTTTCCCAGTCTAAGGTAGATTTATCAAGCCTGCAGGGAAATTCAACTATCTTTTTCCATTTGGTTTTGCTCATTTTCTCATACGCTCATATAGTTGGGGGTGGAGGTGGAAAAGAACAGCCGTAGTGGCTTCATTTCCACTTGGCTTTTCTGTAATTTCAATGTCATCTTGGTACAGAAAACTGATTAATTAACCTCATGGTCAACAGTCCCCTTGATACAGCTTACTAAGGGGATTGTTTTAACTCTATGAAGCCTGTGTCTGCTTAGGAATAAATCTTACCTGTCCAGGGTCCAACTAGATCAACAGATTCCTTTTGGAATCCACTCATCCCATTGACCAATCAAGCCAGTCACAAGGACAATAGCTTAGAGTTACATCCAACAGATTACAGGGGGGAATCTATTTCTCTTCTCCTTCTACATTCTGCCTGCAATGACCAGGAATCTCCTAATTCGGGATATGAGAAATAATATGAGATCACACAAAATTTAGAAGACAGGAACAAAAGCAGAATCAAGACACTTCCTACTCCCAACTTCTTCTCTCTAATTCTGTTATAATACTCTTTTCCTTCTCAGATCCTGCATCTCAAACCTGAGATGAATCAGAATGACATGCATTGCCTCCATCTAGCCATCATCCAGAATTCTGCAGCTCATAACCATATTTACCAAATCTACAGTATCTATTATGGGTTATTTCTGTAGAACCACAGCTCGGTAGAACAATTCTTCTACTCTGCAACCCTGCACTATTGGTTCCTTAGGTGAACCAAGACAGACATTCCCACTGTGGAAGGAACTAATTACAAGCCTTGCTTTTCAATGGAGTTGACATTCCTCCCTTCCATTTGCATAGAAAGGATCCATAATACTATATCCACATTTGCTGTCAGAGTAGATTATACAAAGTATAATACTGGCAGGCTACACATACAGTAAGAGAAAGCTTGGACAAAATCCCAAATCTTATAGTGGAAAGAGTCAAGATAAAATATAATTGATTCTTTTTTCTTCCATTGTAGTACTCCTTCTCTTCATTTCAAAATATCAGAACTCCCACAATATTCTATCATATACTGTTACTAATGTCTTACCCTTGGCCTTTCTAAAAAAAACAGCCATATGATAAAGAACAACAGTGGGAACCACATTTAAGAAATAGAAATAATTTTCATTATTGTATATAAATAGATATTATATAAAGCATCTTAATAGTTTTATTTTCAGTACAATTATAAACCATTGTGAAGAATGTTATATTTTAGCCAGAGCAATATTAGGACACTTACACTTATGATGCTAACAAAGTTAGTCAAAAAGAGCCAGCATTCACTTATTCTGGTTCTTAAGAGAGAACTGAGAAGTGGTACAGGTGCTTTGCCTCAAGGGGCAAGAGGAAAATGAAGACCCAGCTACAATAACATAATCACATATGTTTGCTATGCCAGCAAAATGTATTTGGTGAAGCTCATCTGTAGATCGGATTGCAATCACAATTAATTTATTTGAAGGGATGTCTTCAAAATCATTGGACTTACCTTCATGTATTGTCAGTGGTGTTTCCTACCTCACATTATATGTGCAAGGTGAGAGAATGTACTGTTGCTATTATTTACTGAAATATACCCCTGTCACATTGTAACGTTTCTTATTTTTTATGACAGCTTCTTGTTGGATTTAATGGAAGTCAAGGACACTAGATCCAATGGGGAGCCTATTGCATAATAAAAGACAGGACACCAGGATACTTTCACCCACCTAGGAACTATGCCTTAAAGTTAAGTACAGTCCTTCCTAAGCCAGTTGTAGATTATACCCTTCCTGGCTAATTCTGAGGCACCAAGAAAGGAAAGGTTGGTATAGGGGGTCTACATGTGTGCATCTCCATAGATGGATAAACAGTGCATTTTATCCCTCTTTCTCCACTATTGGGGATCAAAATCAAAAATATTTGCGGCATAGAAATTAAAAGTGAAATTTCACTCAATGTTTCCAGAAAGTTCTTCAACTATTTATCTGGAAGCTGGGTCTGTTGTTAGCTTCTCTCCCCTCACCTCTCTCAACCCTTTCTGCAAAGTTTATTTGTATACACTCTCCAAAACCCCATTATTTAGAGTAATTTCTGGAGCACTGGGGGAGAGAGAGGAAGGGGAGTCTGCAATATTCCAAGGATCTCCTGCAAAGTGATCTTTTTATTGTAAAAAGAAAGTAACCACCCACATTTTTCCTGGGGGGGGGGAGTTTTTTGAAAACTTTTGGCTCTATACCCTTCTAGAATCTTGAGAAATGCCATGCGGTGAGTGGCTAACAATTTCTGTTGGCTGGCTCTTTTAAACTGAAATTCTTTTGGAAAAAGAAAATTACTCTTCAACTTGGATAAATATACTTGGATAAAACTAAGAGTGGGCTGGAGAAGAACTCTCTTTAATTTTAGACAGGAAGGAGCCTATTTTTCCATTCTCTAACATAGACTAACACAGAACACTGAATAAGGTTAGATGTCA
Source organism: Oxyrhabdium leporinum (assembly GCA_032468155.1). Taxonomy (NCBI): domain Eukaryota; kingdom Metazoa; phylum Chordata; class Lepidosauria; order Squamata; family Cyclocoridae; genus Oxyrhabdium; species Oxyrhabdium leporinum. The sequence continues at coordinate 149,370 of JANHFL010004916.1, forward strand.
AGCGTATGGTAGTTTCTCATTGCTGTGGAATAATCTTGGCGAATTAAACGAATCACCATTGATTATTAAAGGTTCCGGAATGCTTCCCAATATTGTGAACTCTGGGTGTGAGCATGTATTCATCTGCACCAATGTCTTTGAAGGCTGACAGCCTTAAAGTTCCTTCTGAGCTTTTGAAAATGGTCCATAATTGGATTTATCTAATAAGGCACTGTTGGTGAATGTAAAGAGTTTTAGGCCATACTTCTGTTGATCGGGATTTTTTTCTTTTCACCCCAATCCAAAATTTTGTTCTAAATGGACACAGCTCTTTAACCAATTTTCCCTCCATTTTCAATGCAGATCAATGCCTTCTTATAGGCCTTTCTTCACAAAATTGTGTGCCACCTACACCTCCTGGTAACTGGGAGGAAAACAAAAAAACAAAAACCCAGCACAGGGTTGAAGTTGAATGAGTTGTGCTAATGATCTGTTTGGCAAATGAAAGCGACCTGTGGATAGACTCGAAATCAGCAAGATGTTGATTCACTTGAAAATGGATTACATCTTTCTTATCCCAAAACAAATGATTGTCAGCTAAGCAAAGCAGCAGTGCTATAAGCAGGGAACCTCTTCATTCCTGTTCTTTCTGTTTGAAGAAGAACTCCAGGCTTCAAATCATGATTTATTTTTCCTAAAAGCTCACAGGATGACAAAAACACCTGGGCTACTTCTTGGCATCAGGATTTTCCCACTAATGTCCTCAGCCTCTGTTGCCTATATTTCACATTTCCCAACTTATTCTAAAGAACATTTCCTTGCTTCCTGATAATTTATAAGCTGTGTAACCTCAGTTTGCCCTTAATTTAATCAGCTGTTCTTGTTGCATTGTTTGCATTTTGATAAGACAATTTCTGGGAGAATCATATTAAAATAAAAAAAGGAGTACAGGGAGAAAATCTGCTTCCATACAGTATTTAGTTGATATCATTCCATACTGCATGAGAGATACTTGTTAAATTCTTGTGACAGTTAATAAAGATAAAACAAAGTGACAATATTAAACTGCTATAATAAACAAAGTTGCACTGAACAATATTTTTCTCATGCTTGTTCCATCTGGTTAAATTTTAGGAGATTTTTGGGAGGATTTTATCTTCGAATGCCATAAGTTATGTTTGCTACATTTTTGGTACCATATTCTTTAGTGCCAGCAGTTAGAACCACAACCTCTAACTGCTAGTGAACAAGTACAAAGTCTTTGATGGCATTTTGTTGGCAATTTTTTTTCAAGTTTGTTTTAGGAGTTTGACAGATGTTTTCCTCCCATCTCACAACTTTTCAGATTAACCAACTCTTCATATTTACAGCTTAACAGCTGCAGAAAAGAAACCTCTAAAAGGCAGGAATCAAGATGTAATATAGCAGAAAGAGAGTTGCATATTTAGAGTTGTACAGAGAGAATATTTAAGTTCTTCCCTATGTTTTGCTTCAGCTACTTTTAGTCAGCATTTCCCCACCAACCATAAGATAGTGCTCTAATCACAAGTGGTTTATTGCTGATAGGAATCTGCTTTTATAAGAACATGTTTTAAGAGAGAGCAATTCAGGTCTTAGTTTAGTTTAGCATGTCTCACAGGAGATGGATAAGTTATTTTGATTGTGGTTTTAGTTATCTAAGCTATAGGTTAAAAAACAGTAGGAAATGTAGCTGCCCCCAAAGTTAATTCTACCATCAGCACTTTCTAAAGGAAGAAGTGATGACTAGGTTTAGGATGTGCTAATTCTTCCAAAGAATGTTTTAAAAGATCTAAACAAATTAAATGTTGGATCAGAGATGTGAAATCTGCCTATCTCAGGATGAATCTGCTATGCTGGTTGAACAAAAAGTGATTTCTCCATTGTTTCATAATGGAGAATCCCTTATTCTCCCACTACAGTTATTTAGATTGTTCTTAAGATTTCCACCCTCAGGAGGGGACAAGTCCTACTTTTCTTCTTAAATGCTTTATTCCATTTTCTGAACCCCAGAAGGAGTCGATGTTGGGATGGGGGGAAAGGAGAAGATTTAATTTCTATATTTTCCAATAAGATTGTCATTGCATGCTCCTGAGCACGAACAGAGTGCCCTGCCTTCATGCTAAATAGTCACCCCCAGCGATTTCGAAGCAATAAACAGGCTTGACCCCTTTTACGAAGGAAGGAGGAATGTGGGTGAAAAAAGGAACCAGACTTTAAAGCAGGAAAAGGCAAACCAAAAAACAGAAACTGGCGGTGGCATCTAACAGCCTTCTTGGCCGGTGTGCAAACTTTTCCTATTCCTCTATTTCCCAGCGAATTAATTGCAAGCCGAGGAGGGAATCTCCCTGGCCAAGTGTGAAATAAGGTACGACTGGCAGAGAAGAGTGCAAGGGGCGATTGAGGTAAAAATAATACTGGCGCAGGTAGTAGATGAGCTGGCTTCCCTTAAACCCTGAAAGGAGATGAGTAGTAGCCAACGACCTCGGGAAGAATTAGAAAGAAAGAGCGAGCAAGTGTTTTGGCTTCTGCGACCAAAGAGAGTAAGGGAACAATCCCGAGAAACCTCTCTAGTTCCCCGGCGTTTACGCTCCCCATGATCCGGCTCTGGGATCTTCCCAAAAGCGCCCAAGGTGGAACTTACCCCGGTAACTGTTTCCGGGCTTGTACAATTCCGGATCGCCTTCCACGCGGAGGCTAAATTCATTATATCCTTCCCTCCTCGTGCCTTGGGCTCGCAGGATCCGGCTGCAGTAGCCTTCGGATTTCGAGGCTCTCTCTAAGGTTTCGTCCGCCAACGAAGCCAATGTCACCAGCGGGAAAGTCCAGGCGAGTAACTGCAGGGCTCGGAAAGCAGACGAATAACGCCGGCAATGTCCCATCCTGCGCGGGCGCCTCAACAACTTCACCAATAAAAGCAGAAAACGGCTGGGCTGAGCTGTGGCTGCCGAAATCACAACGCGGACAGGTTGAAAGAGATGGCTGGGGAAAGCCTGCCCCCCACCCCACCCCACCCCGCCTCTCCTTTCTCTGCTCCGGAGAAAGCCAAGCAAGCCAGAAAAACTAACCAACGCAGCCTTTAATCAGTTGCAGCTCAATGAGGTTTTCTCCCTTCCTCTCCTCTCCTCTCCTCTCCTCCCCGCCACCTCCCAAGCCTGGGGAGAGAGAGTGCGAAAGGCTAAGGGACCCTTCTTTTACCCAGCTTTCTTCTGCTCGATCGGAAGGATCCGCTTAGCCGGCTTTGCCAAGGCAAAAGACGGAGGAGGAAAGAGAGGAAGGGCTGATCTTGTCCAGCTGCGAAGTGAAGCGCGGTTTTGTTTCGCAGACCTTGTAAAGAGCAGCTCGCTGGTGTTTACTTAAGTCCGGCTCAGTTCGCGGGGGTCGGCGAAATAGCAGAGCTGGGTGGTTTGTTTGCGGGGTACGGCGCTGCCGTCTCCAAGACGCGGGCGTGTGTGCGCTCGTGTGTGTGTGTGTACGTACGTATGCATGTATGTGCGGGCGCTTGGGTCGAACGGCAGAGCCTCGGAATGAATCGCCTACATTCCTGCCTTAGTCTATAGAAACTCTGGAGAAAAGAGCGAGCAGGAATGTTCTTATTGACCGCTCACAGCCGCCCGGCCACCAGACACTGCAAACATTTGTTGCCGCCGGTTTCTCGGAGCAGATTGACCCCCGAGGTAGTCACCCTCCGTGACGTCAGCCCTCCCTTTTCTAGGATCTGGCTGGCGTAAAGTTTCTGAAGAGCAAACTTCGATGGCCCCGAGAAGAAACGGTAGAGGGAATGCACACCGAGAGGGCGCGCGGTAGTTTCCGCATGCTACGCATTCACATGGAAGTCAATCCCATTGAAGGATTGAGGAGACTTGCTGTAAATACCCTTGGGACTGTCGTAAATTGGAACTTTACGCTCCGATCGCTGTGCCGTGACCTAGTCCCAAAGCGGGGGTACCCTAGCCCTCTCCAATGAAGCCCCTCTGGAACTGAACAATCATTTTCGTAGTCTTCCCCTGGAAGAAAATAGACACTCACAAAAGAACATTCATCAATAGTTTCTAAAAATGAGGCACAACCCAGCAACAGGAAGAAAAGTATTCCAGATTTACCTGGGGGGAGGGGGGGGAGGTGAATATTGGTGATAGGAGATTCAATTCTTAAGGGAACAGAAACTATAGTCTGCAGACCAGGCAGTCAATCTAGGGAGCTATATAATATTCCTGGAACAAAAGTCAAAGATGTAACTGAGTACTTTACTAAAGTAACCGACCCCATGGATTACTACCCCTTTCTTCTCCTACAAGTTGGAACCAATACTACAGCAATGAATCTGAAAACAATAACAAGAGATTATGAACAGCCAGGGAAGAAAGTTAAAGAATTAGGAGCACAAGCGGTGTTTTCATCTATACTTCCAACAAAAGGCTAACATCCAATGAGGGCGCAAAGGATTTTAGAAACAAACTGGTGTAGTCAACAGAACAACAGAACAGGCTTCCTAGACCATGGTCTGCATTACCTACATGAAGGACTACTGGCAAGAGATAGAGTGCATCTCACAAGAACTGGATACAATATATTCGGAAAGCGACTGGCTCATCTTATCAAAAGGGCTTTAAGCTAAAATTGAGAGGGAGTAACCTTCATGATCTTTAGAACCTAATTCCAAGCAAAAACCACTAGATAACCAATCACATAAGGAGGAAGGGAGTGAAGAGAAAAAAGAAATAAAAAAGAAAAACATAATGAAGCAGAGAACGATGGAAAGGATGGAAATCCCAGTTACAAAATAGGTGATGTAAGAAACATACCCATAAAGGACTCAAATGCCTATACACTAACACTCAAAATTTAGGGAAGAAACAGAGTGAACTTGAGGAATGAGGCAGATATTATATAGTTGCCTAACCCTAACCCTAACATGAAGGCAGATACGATATAGTTGCCATTACTGAAACTTGGTGGGATGAAACTCATGATTGGAATGTACCGATAGGATACAAACTATTCAAAACAAACAGACCCAGCAAAAGAGGAGGTAGAGTTGCATTATCTATAAAAGATCACTGCAGAAATACACAAAACCAAGGATAAAAACCTCCTAGAATCCATATGGGGAGGGGGAAATGACATTACTACAGGCGTATTCTACAGGCCACCCAACCAAGCAGAAGAAATAGATGAACTCTTTGCTAATCAATTAGCAAATATAAGAAACATACCACAATAGTAATGGGAGACTTTAACTACCCTGAGATCAACTGAGAGACAAACTCTGCAGAAAGTGGGAGATGGAACAGATTCCTAACCAACTTAGCTGACAGTGTTGTTGTCCAAAAGGTAGAGGAGGGAACTAGAGGAAAAAGTATATTGGATCTAATTCTTACTAATAGAGAGGAAGTGATAGAGGAAGCTGAAGTTGCCGGAACCTTGGGTGAGAATGACCACATCATACTGGAATTCAGCATAATGCAAACACAAGCAATAGAATATAATCCAACCAGTGTCTTAAACGTTAAAAGAGCTGATTTTAACAAATTTAGAGACAGCCTAAACAAAATTTCATGGATAAAAATCCTAAAGGGGAAAACAAGTCAAAAAGCATGGAAAATACTGAAAAGTATGAGGTATTAGTACCACTTTATAAAGCCTTAGTAAATCCACACCTGGAATATTGCATCCAGTTTAGGTCACCACATTGCAAAAAAGATGCTGAGACTTTGGAAAAAGTGCGAAGAAGAGCAACTAAGATGATTAAAGATTTGGAGATTAAAATACATGAAGAACGGTTGTAGGATTTGGGGTTGGCTAGTCTAGAGAAAAGAAGGACTAGGGGGGGCATGATAGCAGTTTTCCAGTATTTGAGAGGCTGCCACAGAGAGGAGGAGATCAATTTATTTTCCAAAGCACCAGAGGGCAGGACAAGAAACAATGGATTAAAACTAATGAAGGAGCAACCTGGAATTAAGAAGTAGTTTCCTAACAGTGAGGACAATTAATCAGTGGAACAGCATGCCTTCAGAAGTTGTGGGTGCTTCATCACTGGAGGTTTTTAAGAAGAGACTGGACAGTCACTTGTCTGAAATGGTATAGTGCCTCCTGCTTGAGCATGGACTAGAAGACCTCCAAGGTCCCTTCGAGCTCTATTCTGATTCTGAAAATGCTATGCCAAGCTTGAAGATTTGGGGTGAAGAAATGAGGTCAGGGTGATTTTGTCTGTTTGTGTAGTAATGAGCTGTGTTAGGATAAGATCTGGTAAATATTGTCACCCAGTTTCTTCTGACACAAAATACACATGGTGTGACTGTTTGTAACAAGAGGCCGAATGGTGAATCAGGAATGATAAAAATGAAAAAATGAAACAAGGTGGGCAGAAACATAGAACAAGATCACGTGCAAAGCACATTAAAAATTGGAGTTGTGACCATGTTGTCATGGCTGCCATCTTGCCTTTTTTGACTATACCCTGTGGTACCCTGCACAAACCAGTCCTGTTTATGTTCCTCAGCATGTAGTACAGGCAGTCCTTGACTTACAACAGTTCATTTAGTGATTGTTCAAAGTTACAACAGCATTGAAGAAAGCGACTTATGACCATTTTTCACACTTACCACTGTTGCCCCATCCTCATGATAATGTGATCAAAATTAAGATGCTTGGTAACTGGTTCATAGTTATGACGGTTGTAGTGTCCCACAGTCATGTGATCATCTTTTGTAACCTCCTGACAAGCAAAGTCAATGAGGAAGTCAGATTCACTTAAGAACCATGTTACTAACTTAACATCTGCAATGATTCACTTGGCAACTGTGGCAAAAAAGGTTGTAAAATGGGGCAAAACTCACTTAACAACATCTTGCTCAGCAACAGAAATTTTGGGCTCAATTGTGGTCGTAAGTTGACGACTACCTGTATTAAAAAGTGTTTTATTTTCAATATTGGAGAGCTTATTTAGTTATTGAGACTAGCAGCCTCAGCTTAACTTTAAAAAAGGACTTTTCACCAACTATGGAAGGATGAGGGATTTCAAATACCCCAGGGATCTTTTCATGTAGTTTAAAAAGAACTGCTGTTGCTGCTGAAACACACACATACACACATGCACAAACACACACACACACACAAACACACACACACACACTTCCAATAAGCCTTTTTTAGATCAGGAGCTTGGGCAACCAGGAAGGCCACAGAGTGATTGAGAAAAGTATATCTAAGAATGACAAGAGTAGCACATCAAAAAAGCAAGGTCAAAACCACCATTGTATCATGTTTCTGAGAATGAGATAGAAAAATAATCGCTTTTGCAGGATGAATCTCAAGAAATCTGAGGTCACATTTGGTGATAATATTACACCGCAAACATTAGGAAAGGGGATTTGATAAAAGGGAAGAACAATACATAATGACCCGAAACAACATATGTGTTATAATCACACACACACACACATCTCTATTTGTTTGATTGCTATATTCTTTTTCTGTTCAATAAAACATGGGAGGACAAAAAGTAATCACAAAAAAATATCCCTCCCTCCACAAAAAATGTAAAAAACCCTTGAAATATTAAAAACCAGTCTCTTAATTGCTAACCATAAGTCACTTCTATTCATAATTAGGATGATGACGGTTTTCAAGAAACAAGCGGGGCCTTTCAATAAAATGTGTTTATGACAGAACAGTAGGAGTTTTGTATATAGCAGTATATTTCTCATACAGTGTCAACTGAGGGTGGGGTTGTTAGTTAACCAGAATCAGCTAAAGAGGGGGAAAAAGCAACAGAATGACAATAGTTTTCAAGCTATAACTCAATGAATTCTGGGGTTCCTTAATAAGATCAGAAAAACGTTCTGCCATTGTGGCTGAAGCCCCGTACATTGGTTCTGCTGTCTTTAAGTGTGGCAACTCACCACATGCTGTTCTTTCAGCAGCAAAGAATAGTAATTGGGCAAACGGATTTGCTGGAATTTCCCCCTCTGTTCCGTTATTAATGGCCCTGACTGCCTCACAGTTTGGGCCTGGTAAATCAACCGGCCTGCTTAGATTGATTGAGACAAGACCGAGATGGCTCACACTTGCTGGTGAAACTGAATCATAGTTTTCAGAAGTTAGTTATCAAACCTTGATAGGCTGAGCTTCCTGAAGCCTCACGGAGCTTACCTGTCAGAAAAGGAAAGACAGGTCTGACAGGCTGGTGTGGTCAAGTTTCTTAATTTTCCTCCTTTAGATTCCCCAAGAAGTGTGTGCATGAATAAACATCAGGGTATCTGCTAGAGATGGAAAAAAGGAACCCATGGTGGATGTCTTTAAACACTGAAAATACAGCCATCCTGTTGGCTAAAAGCAGAACCCACTGCAGCAGAATTGACAGGAATGAACAGAGTCTCTGCTGATGGTCATTCTTCTTTCCTTGAAATGTTCGTCAAGTTAGCGCATGAGACAACATTTTGTAGGAAAAAAAGCAGGCATTAGAAACATTTTTTAACAAAAGTTTGCTTCAGCACACAAGGCTTCCTCAAGAATTAGTAAAAAGGTTGCTGCCAAACCCACTGCAGTTTTCCGTATTTTCCTTTGTATTTGTGGCAACTGTTACACAGGCTTAATCTTTAGCAAACAATTATTGAGGCTTTTTGTGGTTAAAGGATAAAGTTGCATTTGAATTGAGCTCAACTCCTGGCAGTTATGTGAACGCTTATGTGCATTGTAATATTCCTCATAATAATAGAGAATCAGTAGACTGATGCATTCTTCCTATATATTTTTTTTCCAATTTTCCAGTCTAGCTCTCACTTTTCTAGCTGAGTTTTCCTAGTGGTTACCAGTCCACTTTTTCAAGTAATCCAACAGAGCCTAGCTTTTTCCAGAGCAGCCATTGAATTAAGAGTTTCTTGTCCCTGGGCAAGAGGTTCCTGTCCAGAATTAATTCATAGCTGTGGCAGTCCTGAACTGGCCTCTAATTTGATAGTTTCTATTCCTGCAAAGCTTTAATAGTTCTTTCTCTTTCTGCAACCGAAGTGACCGATCATCATTGTATCCCTTTTATTATTACTGTTTACTAAACTGATTCAAAATAAAAATTTCCTCCAGTTAATACAAGATTGCTCGTACCAAACTGAATGGGTAAGCAATTTTTACAATAAGGTGTGCCTGTCTCTTCTTTTTCTTCATTCTGAGTCATGGGAAGAATGCTGATTTACAAACTTAACCTATAAAATATGCTTTAGGGAGTTATATTGTAATTTCAAGAGTTAAAAGTATGAAAAGTTCATAGAGAGCAGTCTTTCAGTTGGGTTAGCTGCTTCAGCATAATGACTTCTGATCAGATGCTTTCTTACAAAAAAAAAAGGGGGGGGGATAGAAAACTGATCAATCTCCTAATAATATTAACCCTTATAAGAAATGATTGATGGTGGGTGTTTTATTACCCAGAGTTCCCTCCAAAGCCTTCATAAGGGACTGAGTCATAACTTGGACTTCGGAGCAGGCTGGTCCCAGCATATCATGCTGTATTAGTAACAAATCTTCATCCTATATGAGAACCTGATGGCATAACTTAATTACATTGTTGTCACTTCCAGCAGCAACCTGAGTAGAGCAACACATGGATCAATTTCAGGCTGGATATGTGCAGTACCCGATCTATCTCATCACATGTATAAATTTCAATAGCACCTTTAATCAGACCGTAGCAGCTGAAGAACTAGTAACCAATTATACAGCCCTGGGTCATCAGAGAATGGACATTTTTTGCATTTTTTTTTTTTTACATGGATGCCATTTTATGCATCTGCCATCATTGACCCCCTCCATGGGCATCTTTTGATGCAATTATCTCCAGTCTTGGGGCCTTGGCTTCTGTTTCAAAATTTCTCCATGGGCTAAGAAACATCTAAAAAGGCAACAGTTCAAGGAAATGCCGAAAGGGGTTATGATGTCCAGTCAAGGAGAGAAGGATGAACAACTATCTGAAGGGAAGTGCATTTCCCAGGATTAATCTGTGTATTAGGATTAATGCAATTTAATTTAGTATTAATTAAATGAAACCCAGGATGAATAATTGCAGATGGCAACCAAATGACTCAATATGCTGACATTCCCCAAATCCCCACTGTGGAAAGCTTTAGGAAGATCATTTAAAAAAAATAAAAAAATAAAATAAAAATGGCAAATATGGTTTAATGTAAGAATAAAGTGACACATACTGAGGCAAATAAATTGTACTAATTGGATGTGAAGTGCAGAAAAGGGATGTTGAAATTGTGCTGCATAGCTCATTAGAGCCATTCAATGTGAGGCAAAAAGAAAAGGGCACATTTTTTATGTTAGGAAACACTGATAAATCAACTTTATCTAAAAGCAATTTTAGATAAGAGAGTCAGTTTTGTGTAGTGTTTAAACCATGGCTAAACCATGATTTCTAGTCTCTCCTTAGGCATGAAACCAGCTGGATAATGTTGGCCTGCCCTTTCTTTCAAACATAGGAAGAAGGTAGTGGAAAACCATTTCTGAAAATCCCAAAGGTGCTTTTTCCGGAAGCAACTGGACTTTCTTGTATTTTTTTTCTTTTGAAGACATTTCGTGTCAGCCTTTGAAGCTAAGAATTTGAGGCCTCTGCAGGCTGCCACATAATTGCAGATGAGAAATAGAGAGGGAGTACTTTCTCATGCAGTTAGTAGTGTTGTAGTCAAAACATTATAATCCTAAGAATGTTTCAAGAATGTCAAGGCCGTTCCGTGCGGTACCTGGAAGAGGA
>JANHFL010004916.1:185658-196452 GCA_032468155.1 Oxyrhabdium leporinum
TAAGAAGAGATTGGATAACCATTTGTCTGAAGTGGTGTAGGGTTTCCTGCCTAAGCAGGGGGTTGGACTAGAAAACCCTTCGAACTCTGTTATTCTATTCTATTCTTGTTTCCAGTCAAAGGGCATGCCTGTTGTCATATGCTGATGATATATTATGTCTTACTGATATTCTTTATCAGAATAAACATAATACATCTGTTTGATAAATTATCAAGCTATTCAGTTAATCAGAGTAAGTCTCCTGTATCACATATAGGCTCTAGGGTGTCTATGGATATTTACAAAAATGGGTTTTACTCGATGTTACATTCTTCTAAATGTCTTGAAATAACTATTCTCCAAAATTCTTCCTCTTTTTGTGGTAAAATTCCATATTATTTATCAATATATTCTTCATATTTTTTCTGTATTTTCTAGTTGTGAATGCTTCATATAACACCAGAAACTATGATGCTGTTGTTATGTAAAAACATGCACAACTGGCTTTTTTATTATAGCTAATGTTTAAAAATGCAGATAATGCTCTTTAGAGGATAAATATAGAGATGAAAGAACATCATTGACAAGTTAGAGGACCTAAATGCAGCCTATTATTGCAATTACTGTACCCTGAGGATAAGCAATTGAGACTCCAAAATGAAATCCAACCTCCAGATTCTTCTCAGTGGAACTTTTGATTACAATCCACCCTTCTTACTTTATTATTATTAATCCTCATTCCCACCTTTCTCTCTTTGCCAATGTGAACATCATCATATCAGAAATATTACATTACATCTGCTGTTAATGTGTTGAAATTGCTTATGATATCATCAAAAGGTTTTCCTTCTGATGGGACTGAAAGAGTTGGATTCTATTTAAATACAACTTACTAGTTGGAGAGATTCTTTTTTATTACTATAATTTAATTTACTGAGAATGGAAAACATTTTAAATCTTCAGATTTTGGTAAGGAGGAATGGAATGGAATGGAAAAGATTTCCAAATAGTTGAATATTTAGCAAAGCACACAGGCTTAACAAAGTTGCTGGATATGCTTCTGTTGGAAGAAAAATCTGGTCTGGTTCCACACTGGGAGAAAGATATTGAAATAAAATGGAGGCAGGCTGCAGGAAAGAAGATCTCTATTGACAGCAGCATGTTTTCAGGGTGGATGACAAAATGGGGTTGAGAGTAGTCAGGTTTTTATACATTCTTTGGAGCTTTATGATTGAGATGCCTGTTCCTGTATAAGATTGAGATGCCTGTTCCTGTTCCTTTAATATTTTAATGGTTGTTGCCAGATTCCTAGGGGGGGTCATGACTGGCTTTACAGGCAAAAGGGGAAATGCAAATCTGAGGTGTTTGTCTGAGCTAATCTTGTTAGCTTTGACTTGCCTAATTGTGTTTCTTATTTGGAGTCTCTTTGCTTATGAATAGATTGGCCCAGTCTTTCTGAATAGATACAAAATTTCCATTCCTAAAGACCAGCCTCTTCAAGCTTCTGCTTGAGGCTATTTTTCTATGGTAGGAAGACTGGGCCTGCTTTCTGCCTTTGTTAAGATTGTTCTCCTCTTCTCCTTTAGGGAAAATATTTTATCCTGCATCTTTTTAATATTAAGAATAAAGAATATTTTAATCTGAGGGGGTGGGGGGGTGTTCCTACACATGTTTACCAAACACCAACCTACAATAATATCCCTGGCCTTTGACATGTCTTTGCATTTTTATCTTTCTATTCTTTGACTCATACTCTGAATGAGTTTGCTTGAGTGTGCTAAAATGTGAAACATACACAACCACAAGGTTAGCTTAATGAATGTATTTTTGCCTTCAATTTTCAATTCCCCACATTGTCTTTTCTATCAAACAGCAGCAAAAAAGAGTTTTACGGAATTATCGGTAAGTTATGCACGTGCTGGGTTGATGGAAGATCCACCCCTCCAGCTTACTCCAGTGTGATCACAAGCAATCCCTCGTTGCTGGAGGATAGGAACATACGAGATCATCATCATTTCCCCCTCCTCCAGCTCATGGCTGATGCAGCCACCACCCTTTTTTCTGGCTCTGCATCAAAAGTAGCATTTTCTGTTCTACCCTTGCTCAAGCCGTGCTCTCTGATTTGCATGCTGGTCTTCAATTTTTTCTGCCAATCCCCTTGACTAAAGAGAACAACAAAGGAAGCAAGATTCACGTGGTTTTGCTTTAAAAGGATCTTAATTGACTAACTAATTAATTAAATGTTTATGGCTGCAAACCCACCATCACCTTTAATGCCAAGAATGAGGTGTTAAAGTATGGAATCTTGAAACTGGGAAGTTTTTTTAAAAACTATTATTATTATTGAAGTCATTAAGCTTTGAAGTTTTTCATTTCTTTTGCTCACATTGTTTGCATGACAGACTAAAAACTAATAATTTTGATAAGCCTGTATTTATCTCTTTATCTGCTGATTCTTTTTACCTAGAGACACTCCACCCTCTGATTCTCAAGAACCATCTTTTATACCTTGCAAGAGAACTCCCCCACTCCATTAGCCTACTGTGGCTTGTTGTGAGAACACAAACATGCCCTTTGATCAGTGATCATTCCCCTGCAATGCCTCTCCTTCCCTCCTCTTCCTTCTCCTCCCCATCCCTCTCTTCTTGGATTTCTTTAAAAAATAGTTAATTGATAGGATAGAACTGATAGACCAGGTATTTTTGGAGGTGGGTGTATGTGTGTGTGTTAAATTAGGTAAAATTTACAAGAACTTTCTTCTTCCAGTCTAAGTGATAGGAAGCAAATGGTAAAACTGGTATTTTCTTTCTTCCTTTCTCCTTTTGGGGAGAGGGATTAAACTATTTTTGCACCTGTGCCAACAGGAGAATCCACCACTTAGAGGCTGTGGAGAACAGGCTCCAGACAAGGCATCGCTATGGAGAACAGGGTCCAGACAAGGCATTGCTATGGCCATAGCTAAGAAAAGGGTTAAAGGTTGGAAAGGGATTTTCTAAGCCAGAATTATTTCACACCAGATGGGAAACACACAGCTGAACACTGCAGTGCAGAAAAATCCTGAGCTGGGTCATAGAGTCCTAGATTAGATTCATCAGTCTTAGTCAGAACTCCTAAAGTGAACATCAACACTGATGATAAGACTATGAGTAAACTGCAAACCTGTATACATTAGCAAAGTGTTGTTTTCATTCATTAATAGAGGGATTGTGTCTTATTAAAGTACCGTGGACAAAATGGGCCTCTGTGCATGATTCCCTTTCCACTAAGAGGAGGGAAAATATATCAGGGGATATTGTACTTGTTAGATTCACCAATCACTTAGAAAATTATATGGGTAAGTGTTGATTATTTCCTGAGAAGGAAAAACCATCCATGTTTAAGAAGTGAGAAAGAGAAAGGAAACATGTTCAAAGGAAAAAGCAGAAGGAGATGGTATGCAAAGGTATTCCAATGCAGATGAAATTATTTTAATTCAGAATTAAAAATAATGTACAAAATGAAATATTATTGTTTTCTGCTTGGCTGCTTTTGCACAATCACCACTCAACAATACCTCTCTCTCCTATTTTATAAATAGAAATAGAGTGTTCAAATGTCTACCTTCCCAATTACTTGGGAATGCACTTTTAGAAGAAAATGTACATGGCTTCAAAAGTTAGGGAATTCTGACATTTTTCCAGTTAATAATGCAGTTACTAATCCATGTGAAAAATTGTATCAGTTAAGAAATTAGCAGCATGTGGTATAATTGTTCTCACTCCAACATCTGTCTCTATCATAACAACCCTCATCCTCATAAATCATTTCTGTATATATCTGTAATTATATGTTGGTCTAGGTTATGTAGTATTATAATTGAAGTTGGGATTTAGAGGGAATAAATTTTACTCTCCTCACTCTAGATCTGTATTCATTTCATGATGCTTTGAAAATCTTCCTCTGCTTAGTATTCATCTTATGCTGATTTTAACCCTTCCTGGCCTGTCTCCCTGGTATTTAGATACCCTAAAATAGCATCACCGTTGGCACATGTGCAAAAATGGAGCATGCATAATTATTTGTTTGTTCCCTAAAAATTGATATGCCACCCACTCCCATGTGTGACATCAGGTGGTTTACAAATATTGATGCATAAATTAAAATCTGGCTAAACATCACAAAAAAAGAAGCTAGCTATGTTTATTTGTTTTCTATAGAATGGGTTTTTGAACCAAAACAAAAATTGTTTAAAATCTAAATATGAAGTTAGAGCAGATCTGGACACAAATGAATTAAAACTACAATACAAAGAGTTTTGTGGTTTACAAGATTAAAGTGAAGGTCATGGAATACTGTTGTGGCAAATAGATGCAGATATATACAGATACTATGTATATGATTATTATAATTAAAAAAATTATCCTGAAGTCTTTGAAATCCCAAGGCACTTTTTTTTCATAAAACCATCTTTTGTGCATGAGATGATTGTGCAAATATAAATATTGCTCAGGGTACTAGGCTCTGTAAGGAAATTAGTTTAAATTATAACCTTGTCAAGCAGTAAAATTGCTTGAAATGTTCTTTTGATGTTACTGATTAGAAAGAGACTACTTTTCACAATCCATTTTAGGTACTGGGATATGTAGGGAACATACAGAAAACAACTTATGAAATCAGAACCATTTAAGTGTATCCTTTAGGGGGGAGAAGATCAATCAAATATTTCCAGGGTCAGACCCCAGATCAAGTCATTGATTTCTGAAGAAATACAAATAATGAGCATTTCTTTTATCAGTTCTCAGAAATATTGTGCTAGGGAATAATAATACTGTTGGCTGTAGGTTGTCATTGTTTAAGACATTCTTTTTCCCCCAAACATTTCTATTAGGTTATTAAAGTTATTTGTATAATTATACAAAATACAAAAGTAAATAAAAGAGCAATGAGGAGGAAAGGGAAAGGGAGAAAAGAAGTGATGAAAGGTAGGGAAAAGAAAAGAAAAAGAAGCATTGACTTCCAACTCTCGGTGTTGCAGTAAAATAAGGCATTAGCATCAAATCACAGCTTTTTGTTTTTCCATAGTAATATAAACAAGTCATTTCTATAAAGATCTATCAATCTAATCTATAAAACTCTAAGTCAAAATTACATTCTTTTCCACATCAAGCACGGAATTCAGAAGCGGTTTCTGTGTGGAAACAAAAGTATTTATGTTCTTTTCTCAACTACTTTAATTGGAGTAGTCAGTTTTGCCATTTCAGCCAACTCTGTCAACTCCTGCAACCATTCTTCCATGTAGTAAGGGCATTCTTTTTTAAATGCCTTCATGATCTGGAAAGTGAGCTACAGATTCTGCAATTAAGTAAGTTAGACCAATGGTGTCAAAGTCATGTCGTCATGGCTGCGTCACGTGACGCATTGGGACTTTTTTCCTTTTCGCTAAACTGGGTGTGGCCAATATATGACGCATCCAGCCCACGGGCCACGAGTTTGACAGCCCTGATTTAGACTGAACCCAAGGATACCAATGTACTTTCAAGGCTACAGTCTACCTGAGTGCATTGTTTTCTCTCCCTTTTCTTTTGCACCAATCTTGATATAAAGCATCTGGATTTATCTTTTTCTGTGTTTTATGTGATGATCTTCAAAAAAGAAAAAAAAAAGAAAATGAATATGAGAAGTTACAATGTTCATAAAAAGAAAAATAACCTGGCACTTACACCAATGCCTATGGAAGACTGAGTTCAGCCTCAGATGGTTACAGGAGTTGCAACAATTTATTACAGTTGTTTTCAATTGTCTTTGAACTTACCGAATTGGGAAGTAAATTCTAGGTCTTTGCAAAGTGGGCTCGATCTGCTTTGGCACTTTGCTTTGAGCATCAGAAGTGATAGATCTGCCCTGGCATTTAAAGACTTGTGTCGGGGCCAAATAATTTCCTACCAGCTGCTGCATTCAAACCAGATGGCTTTGACACCTGTATTATAAAAGGCATTCAATCTCATTTATCCTTATGGACAGAGCATTTATTGTCCACTGAAACAGTCCTGGAACTGACTTTCCACAGATATACTGTAGATTTGGGTAGACACAAGTAATCTGTCATCTAGATTGCATTATTTCCTAGGCATCATTACTGGCTACCTTTTCTTTCTGCCCTTTTCTGAGCCGGAGAAAGTATCAGGGATATCAACCATAAGACTGTCATCAAATTTAAGAACCCCAATGAATGTGTGTGTCAACCTACTGATAAGGGCTTGGCCAGTAATGAAAGGTCTGCATATTTGTACTAATACTTGAAAATATACAACCATATTTTAGCATTTATATTTAATTACAGCTATTTATGACCTTTGGTTGCATAGAAAGTTAGCATCCACCCCTCTCGTAGAAGAATGAAATATTTTAGGAAATATTAAAAAGGCAGAATATTATATTTCCCTGGAAATATGTTTTTTTTAGAGGCAGGCAGCAGAATCACTCTTAATAGCCCCTACCTTTCTTAATAGCCCTCAGTAGATGTCAGCACTTAAGAGATAAAGATATAGCTAGTTCTATTCATAAGCAGATTCCCTGCAGCAAGGTCTGATCAAGGTAAGATTAGCCCTCAGCCACAATAGGAATTGCCCAACAAGCCCCTTCATTGCATCAGCCAAACCTGGGAGCTGAGACAACCTACAGAGACAGCTATGACCCCTACAACAGCCAATAGAATACATGTTGTTGCATAGGAACAGAAAGCTCAGGTTCAAAGCCCAAGATATAACCCCCCCTCCGCCTCTCAACTCCATGTGGTCAGTTACCTAGAATCACATGCGCTTGGTGGTTCTGTTCGTCATTAAACCATCTTTCCAATCAGTCTCCATGTTTCCAATGTCTTTCTCCTGGCTTGGAACCGAACCAGGTGGATATTTCTTCCAACAGTTCGATAATATGTTTTTAATATAGGATGAAAAGGTGATGTGAAAAACCGGACCTGGCCACTTTTCCTTGATGATTATATCATTTCTGTAGCTTCTAATTGTTGCAGATCCCCACTTCAATGTGCATGTTTACTAATTAGGCCATTGATGCTGTGTGATGAGAGAGTAGGAGGGTTTGGAAGGTAACTTGAAGCAAAATATAGACTAAAATGCTTTTTTCCCCTGATGGCAGCTATTAATGTCAAAGATATCATTGATGCAAGAAATGAAAAGAAGTTGGAGGAGCTGGAAATAGATTGATCATAAGTTATGTGCGCTTGTTTCGCATCAGTTGGAAAAGCATGATCTTTTTTGGTGAGCAATTTTAAAATTTCATTAAGTGAATCTGCCTTTCAGAATACTGATAAGTACCTGATTTAAAGGTACAGCACAACAATTGTGGGGTGTTCAAATTTTAGTGCTTTTTTAAGATAATGTCATTTTTTTTACATCAAAAGTGTGTTAACTTTGGGGTTCATTTGTCAGAGACAGAACGAGAGAGCATTTATTTGCATCTCTTTTTTTCAGCACAGATTAAAAAAAATAAAGTGGAAAAAAATAAACAATATTGAATTCCCTGGCTACTCAATGGAAGGACTATTTCTTTGGAAACTCGAGCCTTTATGATAAGTAAGATATGTAATAAAAAGAATTCAGCACAATCTAGTCATAACTGAGTTTGGTATGCACATCCTTTGGGCTTGTACAGAACATTTATGTCTCAGCAACTCTCCCCACAGGACCATCAAGGCTTCTTGGATTTATAGAAAAGTTTTAAAGATCCACTATAAGGGAACTACTGAAGAAAAAAAACACACCCCAGTGAGTTTTGAGAATCAATTGTTGCTAGTGGTTTTAACCAATGCTACACCCTTGCTTTATAAAGATCAACAAATCATTTTCGATTACATACATCTATGATAAGATAAGATAATAGCTGTTACAACTAAAGATTGAAATTGCATATTTTTTAGAGAGATAGACCATTACCATGAGGGGGAAGTCAAGACTGAGCCAATGAAAAGCTCCCAGTGACAAATCTGAGAAGAGGATTTTAATTTGTTTCCTGAGCTGATTGTAAGGCACATTTGGTAATGCCCATAATTACTGAAGGATTTTTTTCCTCAAAGGGCATGTTTGAAGCAAAGACTAGAATTAAATTACATATAAGCACAAATTGGTCATTATAATTTCAGTATTGGAGACAGGAAGGTAGAAGCCTAAAACGGAGTGGGATTATAGACTGTTGTTATAGGCCTATGCAAATTATACTTTTATTTAATTGGCTACATTAAAATGATAGATTTGTATTAGTTATTTACAGTAATAGTACATAGCAGTCCATGGCTCTGATAAGGTTAACCCTACTGGTTGGGTTAATTCATATGTGTGCTGGGAAATATAATGAAGGGTGTTACAAATAATGAAACCATATTTCCTTACACAGTTATTTAAATGAAGGGGCCTTAAGATTCTTTAACTAAATTGTTACTTTAACATAGCTGATATTGAAAAAAACTTGAGTTCCCAATGGTAGTAGTTAATTCCCTGCAGCCAACTTGCATTCTTTTGGTTAACACTCTCACTTATCTGGTAAGTCCCATTTTACTTTTTCTCCAGCTGAGAATTCCAAGTGCCAAATTGCTTTCTGTTGAATTTGCAACACAATTTTATTTAAAGAATACATTCAAGTTTGGGTCCAAAGTTGAAGCCCCCAAATTTTCATCTACATGACACTAAGTTAAAAATAAATTCTTGAATCTGTTTATAGTAATTGCTAAGTATCCTGGAAAACACGGGCAGAATAATTAAGAGTTACAATGACCTTTCAGTATAGTTTTAAATAGATATAAGAGCTTCATATTTTCTAAGGCTTTACACTATTTAAAATTATATTTGGAAAAAACAATGAGATCAATGAGTATATAAAGCCTTTTCTAACTTGTAACCTTTCTTTTCACAGGTTTCTGGATGAGACTGAATATAAGATCTGTTTTAAGTAGAAAGTACAAGACAATGCAACTTGCGATGCAGCCACATTTTTTCAGGCGGGTACAGACACTAATCATCTTATAGATCACAGCAACAAAAGAGATTTCACAGCATTGCTGTTAAACAAGGCCACTGCCAGTGACAGCATAGAAACAAATGTGATTGGAAGGGCCAGGAAGAAGAAACTCATGGAGGAACAAGGGATATCCCACATCTTCAGGGGAAAAAAAAGTGATTTTCAAAATCATTGAAATGTTTTGCAGGACTTATAGTCCCTGTTGTGCTTTTATAAATCTGCAAGTTAAAAAAAAAACGTATTATGTAGTCATCTATCCTCTGCTTTGAGAAGTGGAGGGAGAATTTAACATGGCACCGTGAGGTAATTCCCATCATGGTATAGTTCTAAATTATAACATATTTGATTAAATAAATATGGAAGAGAGAGGCAATGGTTTTTATTTATTATCGATATCTTATCCTTAAATAAAGGCGTGATTTTATATGCAAGCTTTTATGAGTATTGAAAGATGAGCCCCATTTTTCTGAGGAACAGCATTTTAAAAAATGATCTGCTTCCCAAATTAGCTTCAGGTAAAAATCGTATCCATTGACATAGCAAGATACAACTGTTCCCTGGGTACCACAGAAGTGGTCCCATCATGGGTTATGATTGTTGCTGGAGGAGGCCTGTTTACAATTAGCAACAACCCATCATCTTATCAGTGTTGTGTCTAATATTAAATACTGTAACATAAGTACTGTCATTTCTCATTGCCATCAGCTTCCTTGTAAAAGGGATGGTTTCCAGCTGTCGGAGTATGCGCTAAACAGTCTGCTCATTTCTCATGCCAGGCAGAACAGAACAGAAGTCAGCACTTTGGTTTGTTTTTGTTTCATCCATGTAACATATGCTTGGCTCATGCACCTATCAAGTGTGCTCTCTCTCTATATGAAGTAATCCATTTGTCACCCTCAGCTTTTAAAAGAAGGGGATTTGACTTCCCTACAAAGCTGCTTTCCTAATGTATTCACATAAGAAGCTGCCTTTCGCATGACCTTTTGCAAGTTCCATTTTTTTCCATTTGTCCTTATCAAATGAAACCAGTAATGTTGGTTGATCTATTAGCAGCGTGCATCAGATCTGGGCAATTTTATGACTAAATATCGCTGACTTGTATAAAAATTTTTTAGATGACCAAAGTATGTAAAGCTGTGCTAATAATTCAGAATTTGGAAGAACACAGGGACACAGCTGGGCATATTTGACTGCAACAGCTTCCTAATAACAGTATCTCTACCCACCCAATTCAATCCAACAGACTGACATGCTGCAGATTATTCCCATCAGCCAAAGAGTCTTGGCCGGTGGGGACTAGAAGATGGGCCTTATCTGCAGTAGCCTCTACTCTGCCGAATATCCCCCACCCCCAAGATTAGAAAGGCCTCAACCCTATAGGCTGGGGTGTCAAATTCATATCATCATGGTGGCGTCACATGACATATCATGACTTTTTCCCCCTTCACTAAACTGGGCGTGGGTGTGACAGCATGTGACACATCCAGCCCATGGACCGGGAGTTTGATAGCCCTGCTGCAGGCCTTTTGGAAGCTTCAAAAACCTGGGTGTGTTTCCATGGGATGCTGAATGTGTTAAGGATCCCATTCCTCGTCTTTACTGTTAATCTTGGCTGAAATGTATATTTATTTTGAATGTCTTTTATTGCTTTTTAAAATGCTTTTTATTGTTTTAATTGGGTTTATACTTTTGGAATTGTAAGCTGCCCAGAATCATTGATTGAGATAGGTGGCAGAAGGAAGGAAGGAAGGAAGGAAGGAAGGAAGGAAGGAAGGAAGGAAGGAAGGAAGGAAGGAAGGAAGGAAG
>JANHFL010004916.1:210198-223973 GCA_032468155.1 Oxyrhabdium leporinum
TCTTCTTCTTCTTCTTCTTCTTCTTCTTCTTCTTCTTCTTCTTCTTCTTCTTCTTCTTCTTCTTCCATATCCATCATCAGACATTGGCAATCATGTTGGTAATCCTACTTTTATCAACAGTTGCACAAAAAAGTTTTGTCCAAACCAGTTTTGTCCAAACCAGTCCCTTAGATTTTGAAGCCATGATCTTCTTCTTCTGCCTGAACCTCATTTGCCTTCAATCTTTCCTTGGAGAATTAAGTGAAGTATGCTGTATTTTTCTGGGTGTCACATCACATACATCACCCCTCCTCCTGGTCCTTTTTAAAACCTGGCTCTGCCAATTGGCCTGGAGTCCTGATAAGGGCACATCATACTGGATGTGGTTAATGGACTGAGAGAAGATTCTACCTCCACCCCGTTTGTATCTTATTCCCTTCCTTAGCCACTTTTTACATTTTCAATGTTAACATTTATTATAATATTTTAACAATACAAAACATATTGCTGTTTTTACTTTATTTTAAGCTGCTGCTAGGTGAGATGGGTGGCATATAAATTTAATTAATAAATAAATTCATGCAACATATGAATTGTGGAATCCTTGGTGCTCTCTGATCTTGGTTGTTTGCTTGTAGACATTTCATTACTCAACCAGGTAACATCGTATGAAGTGCTCATATGTATCATAAACTAGCCAGCCACATTTTAGAGTAGCATCTTGTGCAAACTTCTGAGATTAACGTGTTGTGTGAGGTTACAAAAATTGTTAATTCCATGAAACATGGTAAAGATAATTATGCCTAAGTGTATTGTACATATAAACTTAAATATGCCCAAGGGAAATGAAGCAGCAGATTAACTTGCTGCTTAATCTTACATCATGCTGGCTTTAATCAGAGATGGAAAAAGCATCCTTGCTAGGTTTTAAGCCCACCTGGTGTTTATGATTTGAAATTTCTTTCCTTTAAAATCAGTGCAAGAATTAGTTATATCAGTTGCACACTGATATGGCTAAAACATCTGATCCTGGAACTTTTTGGTGGAATAAAGAAGCTTTCCTCATTCAATCTAGAAATAAGGAGAAATTTTCTGGCAATGAAAACAATCAACCAATAGAACAGTTTGCCTTCAGAAGTTGTAGGAGCTTCATCACTGGAAGCTTTCAAGAAGAGTCTGGATTGCCATCTGTCAGAAATGGTGTACGGTCTCCTGCTTGGGTGGGGGTTTGGACTAGGTCCCTTCCAACTTTGTTATTCTATTCTATTCTACATTTTGTACAAATATAAATCTAAATTTATGCCTTTTTGTCTATGCAACTTGCTAGGACACATCCCTTCTGTGCTAATTTGCTCTGGTTACGGAAGAATAACTTTACTTGATCTTTACCCTTTCTAGCTAGCAGATTTTAAAGTTAAGGTGGTAGATTTGATTGAATTCAGTAGAACTTATAAGAATATAATTTTTTTATAGTATAAATTGAAAATCATGAAATATATAAGAAAATGCAGAATAAACACCCAAACTATTAAGCTCATTGTTTGGGTTCATGACCCATTTTTAGGTATTTATGTATTTTGTTTACTTAGGATGTTAGAGCACACTGCAAAAAATAAAAACTATGTCAGAATTGGGATTTGCATGTAGAAGTCCATAGATTGGATTAAACATCCAAAAAGCTAAATAAAAATCAGTGTTCATCAGATGAAAATGCTTGATTGTTCTGATTTTCATAATGTAATTCAGTAATGCAAAGAATCAAAGAGCCCAAGACTAAATGAAGGAATTCTCCCTCATGTTCTGCTTTGTTCTGACTTCATGCTTCAATATGCTTTTCAAAAGTCAACCAACATTTTAACCTGGTTTGGGAAATTGTCAATATTTTTAAGATTCATCTTACAAGCTGACACCTGACAGATGTGTCTCTTAACAGAACAATTGACCAGAGGGTCAATTAAATGTATGAAGCTTTAAAAGGCTTCATGTGGCCTTTTGAAAATCTCAGGCCTTTTAGAAGTGGTAGCAGTTATCCATACTGAAAGTGGTCATTAAAAAGTGTTAACTTTAAGCCTGGTAGCCACATATTTTACAGAGCGTTCCTTTGATATCAATGATCCAATTATCTCTGTTCAGCAGAGCAGATCCTACTACACTTATCATTTGTTCACCCAGTTAGAAACAGGCTGCTTATAGACAAAACATGGTGCTTGCATTCACATGACACTATGATCCATAAATGAGCCAACCACATTTTTGCCTAGCATGTTGTATGAACCCTGGTTTAGGTAATTAGTTTATGGTTCATCATCTCAGGAGGTACCAGAATGCTGGGTTCAGTAAATGGTGACTTTGTTAAGCAGGAGGAAGTTTGTCAGATGAATTATTTGTAGGTCCTTTTGCTCTGATGCTGACTAGCTCAGTCCCCTGAACTCAGATGGCACACTGGCACATTCCTTTTGATCTTTAATCATTACAAGACGTTTGTGAAAATATGGTTAATTCTTTCTTGAGAGATTCACTGGCAGCATAGCCATCAATGCCCAGAAGCAAGACAAGTTCGCTGCAGGGTGAAGATGTGCAGTTTAAAGTGCATCGCAATTTCCCCCTCATTCAAGCCAGTAGTTTTCTGTGTGGAAGGTAAAAATTGAGCTTGGCTTGTCTGTCTTTTAGTTCTGAAACTTGGAATCCACACAGCAAATTTTCTAATTGACTGGAATTCTTTTTTTTTTCATTCTATTTTGATTGCTTTTAAATCTTGCTAGTTGTTGGTCCTTTCTCTTCCCTTTTATGTAAAGCAGTTTGAGGGCATGCTAGAACAATGAGAGAGCAATAATTTAAATAAATCATATATTTACATTACCTGTATTACAGATACCTGATATTACTGCCAAAATAATTGCCTTTGCCAACAGCTTTAAAGGGAAGATTTCCTAATTTTTAAAAGCTTATTTAATGATTTGAAAAATATGTTGTTTATACATGGTTAGGTGCAGTTTTAAGAGATTTTGTTTTTAAAAGTAAACATTTTATGTAACTTTTTATACGGACAGAATGCTATTGCAAGGATTAGCATATTAATCAAGCATACAACACAAAATAAACATTACTAGATGGATAGATGAATACATAGAATTTAATATAAAAAGATGATATCACATCATTCTATCTGTCATTATCTATCTAAGTTTTCTATCCTCAGAATAAGCATGGATTACAGTTTAAAACATTAAGCCTTTTTTTTTAAAGGAAAAAGTACTAGTATTCTGTACATAAGAGCCTCAATGGTGCAGTGGTTAGAGTGCTGTACTGCAGGCACTTCTGCTGACTATCGGCTGCCTGCAATTTGGCAGTTCAAATCCCACCAGGCTGGAGGTTGACAGTCTTCCATCCTTCCGAGGTGGGTAAAATGAGGACCCAGATTTTGGGGGGGCAATAGATACCGGATTCATGATGCCTGGAGAAAGTGGGATTCCAAGATCAGATCTCGGTTTTAAAAGTGTCTTGCACAGGAAATCAGAAGTCCAGGCAATTCAAATGAATATATAAGTTTATTGTATACTATTGTTCTCTACAAGAAACTGAACTAACGGTCAAAGCAAACGGGTGATACCGGTAGATAGGAATCAATAGAATTCAAGGTAGGTTGGACTTAGATCTGTTGTGGGCATGAAGGGACTCCAGACTGATAAGAATTTGACCCCTCTATGAGGCTCAGCCCGGTCAACTCCTACAAAAAAAGTTCATGCGGCTTTTAAAAAGAAATGGTGTGAGTACAATGGAAGAATACAATATAATTAAGGAGGGAAAAAAATCAATGGGCACCTGATCATATTAAAATGTCTTATAGGGCCCAATAGTTAGAATGATGAAAAGTACAAAAAGAGAAAATTCAACATGTTTTTCTTAATCATTTGCTTAATACAAAAGTCTAATAACCTTGACAGATATTCTTTTCTGGAAAAGAGAGAAAATAAATCTGGAAGGGAGGAAAAAAGAATGTTCTGGCAGACACATGTTTGAACATCTTGTGTGTTACATAAACTGCTGTAAATGGCATTTTGTTTCTGGCAGGGAAAAGGAGGAAACTTGCCGGAAGCAGATTTTATTGCATTTAAACTAGAGTTCATGATCCTGATTCATTTTTGCTTAAAAGACTTTGAGCTTTGGGGGGTGGGGGTGGGAATCCATTTCCCAAAGGTGGTGGTGAGTTGCCTGATATGATGTATAAACCTAGGACGTGTGTGACCAACCTTTTGGCTTGCCTGGGCTGCACTGAGTAAAGAGGAATTGTCTTGGGCCACATATATGTAATATTGTATTAATCACATATAAATATAAA
Source organism: Oxyrhabdium leporinum (assembly GCA_032468155.1). Taxonomy (NCBI): domain Eukaryota; kingdom Metazoa; phylum Chordata; class Lepidosauria; order Squamata; family Cyclocoridae; genus Oxyrhabdium; species Oxyrhabdium leporinum. The sequence continues at coordinate 214,517 of JANHFL010004916.1, forward strand.
TATATTTGTATGTATATGAATCACATAATAATGTCAAAAATTTGCAATCTTGTGGAGCCATATTACTAGCTGTCCAGGTCCACATGTAGCCTGCAGGCCGTTGGTTGGACATGCCAGGCCTAGAATAATAGTTCATTCCTCTTTTATTTCCATCTGTTTGGTGACCATAGTAGCAAGTTTGAGCTCCCTTGTCAATACTGTCTAGCTATATTGGGCCATAATAGCTGGAATTTCCTCTGTTAGTAAGTCATTCAGGGCACTGTGGTGCAACATTGATTAATTATACAACAGATGTTTTCAAGTGAGGCAAGAGAGTGTTGGGTCCCCTATTGAAGTGTCACTGCCTTTCAGGAGGAACCCTCCCTAGATTTCCAGAGCATAAAAGGAAAGAACGGGAGAAATATTTTTAGTCTTGCAAGATCCTATTAATGTAATCATACATTAAGTTAGTACTCATAGTTGTGCTTGTTGTCCTGAATACCTCAAAAGACTAGTGGATTGTGAGTTTGGAAAACTCTTTTCCAAACATTTCAGCCCAAAATGCTCATATGGAACATTTTATCTTGCTTTCCTTTAAGGGGGTTTTCATATTAAAGCAGAGCTAATTGCTAAATGAGAGCCAATTTGGTACATAGGTCAAAGAGATCCTAGAAACCAAAAGACCACGAGTTCTAGTTTTATTTTAGGCATGAAACTAACTGGGTAACCCTGGACCAATCACTGTTGGTCAACCCTAGGAAGAAAGCAGTGGTAATCCACTTTTGAAATCTTACCAAGAAAACCTTAGAGACTTGTCCAGGCAATCATCAATAGTCAACACTGATTCAAAGGCACATGTGTACACACACACAAACACACATGAGTTGCTAAATATGATTACTCACCTAAATCTGTCTTTATAATCCACTGGAAATCTAAAGATGCATTGATACCAATGAATATTTTGAAGTTAAAATAATTTGCTAAGAGTGTGCTTTCTAGTCTGTGTTTTGAATGCATTTCTGTGTTAGAGAGTTTGTTATCTGGGTCTCCTGTCTATCATTGAGAAGGAGGAAATGAATGAAAAGAGAACTACATTGTGTAATCAACTTGTGGGGCACTTCATATACAGTGTTTGTGCCAATGAATGAGAAATGCATTTACCACTGAAATATGTGTGCGCGCACACACACACACACATTTTTTAGAATCAATGTCCTCTAGTGATCAAGAAGCAGGAAGATCAAGGTTCTAATCTCCCTTAAGCCTGGAAGTCTTGGAGACCTTGGACCAGTCCCTCTCTCAGCCTAATCCACTTCTGATTCTATAGCCAGCTGGCTAAAAAACAAAATCCTTCATCAGCTCATGCACAGAGAGAGTTGCTGTAAGAACTAGTGAGTACAGTTCAAACAGAAGCAGATTTTGTAATCATGCAGGACAAAAGCTAAGAAACATAGCTGCTCCTCATACTTCTGAAACCAGAATAATTCCAAGAAGATCAGGACAAAGATAGTGGCTCCTCAAGGTGGATGTTCCCACAGGTATTCTTTTTGTTTGCATCCTCTTAATTCCAAAGCATTGTCCTACCCAAAACAACAACTGTTTGGCAACTATTCAGAATCCTCAACTCTCTCCTGCCTGGATTCTAGCTTTCTCAGCTGGCTAATCTGAGTGCAAAACTATTAATCACCGGTGCTTAAAAAAAGACCCTTCACTGGAAAACCAAAGAAAACATCACTTAGTTAAATAATATTTTAAAGAGGAAGTAAATCGTTTTGTTAATAGATTCATTTCCAGGCCTTAGTTAAAATAAGTAGATAGCCTACTGGAGATAAATAACAGGCATTTGCACATAATTAGTATACAAACAGAGTAATTGCACTTATTTGTGTACTGCAAACAAAGCCATAAACTAGAGAGACTTCCCTTGCCATGAACCAGAAATAATCTTCTTCCTTCTAGCCTTCTGGCAGGGGCAAGGGAAACAGATCCTTTACCATTTTCATGCAGTTTTCATTCAGAATATGGGAAATGCAGTTTCTAATTATATTCTGAACAGGGCAAAATTAAGTGCTGACATTGTACGAAGCTTCTGCTTCTCCTTTCTTTGCCTCTGCACATCTTGTACTCTCTTGGTGTAATCACCGAAATGTTGTGATTGCAATGAAATCAGATAGAATGCCTGTCTCTTATTGCTCTGGGGTTCGTTCGCACTGAAAGATTTCATCTCATTTTGCCCTCCTTGTGTCTCCAAAGGCATAGTAGCTCTTTATGAATCCATTTTTTTTCCTAAAGAAGAAAATTGCAGTCCTTCGTAAAGGTGACCCTCATTATCTTCCCAACCTCTTGCACGTCATCTAGCATGGAGTGTTTGCCTGTGGCAACAAAAAAATAGTGACAATATTTGCAGGCACAATGCAAAAGACTTGCACACAGCATCTCATGCTGCATAAGATATGTCTTTGCTCCAGTCTGATGAATATTTACCACATACAAGATGCCTCATCCAATTGCAAAGAACTATTTATTTTCTTCTTTAGGCTGACAAAGTAGTTGACTTCTGCAGAAGGCTCACTATATTTATCTATTCCCGCCAAATGGAATGGGGATGTTTATGTATTTTATTATCTATACACTTCCATTTTATACCACTGTCTGCCTTGGTTTGAAAGCCTACAGTAGCAGATGTTTTGAAGTTCTAACAATCCAGGATCTCCTCTGCCTGAGCTGTCTCATATTAAACTGGTTGGGTCTTATAGGATTTTTCCTCAGAACCACAGTGAATGTGAACGATTAAGTGCAAATAAGAGAGAGAGTGACACTGATTGATTTCTTGGTGATACTGCCCAGGCAACTATACATCTTTCTTTCTCAGAGTCAAAAGATTCCCTTTTGCTAGCCTTCTGATGGAAATGGAAAATATTTCCATACAGACCTTTAACTTTGTTGCTGTTTTTTATAACTGATGCTTGTCACAATGATATGCTTCCACCTGTAGTTCTGCTTTTATGTATAAAGCATAGAGGTGCTTTTTTTCCCCTAGGTGCTACAAAGGTGCTTACTTATCGGAAAAGCAAGTATGGATATTATATGGGAATCTTATTAAAGTATACTGTACATGGGGCAGTAAGGAAGCTTATAGGACAGAAACTAAAGCTGTTCTGGTACTATATCCCACTGCAACCTTGACAGACAACAGCTAAACTGAATGTAGGATAAAGCATAAGGATCACTGCTAAGGTTGGAGTTGGAAAACTTGAGGCATGGCTGCCCAATTCATGATACCTTCAATTTCAAGGTATAATGTATCCATGAGGTGCTAAGCAAATCCATCCAGGTTCTTCTATTATCATTTCAAATATTTGCTTAGTCCTACATTTACTTTAAGAAATATTTTATTATCTGTATTTTTGAATGCATCACTGCTTTCAGTTGTTTCAGGCTACATATTTATCCTGCTTCCCTGCTTGTTTTTCTTTAATTCATGTGTGCATGTTGATAGAACCCTGTACAACAGGGGTGTCAAACTCCTGTGGGTGGTATCTGGCCTGCTTAGATCTGGCCCGTGGGCCTGCCCTGGAAACAGCAAAGGACCAGCCTACAGTGCCTCTGCCAGCAAAAATGGAGCTTGGGGAGGCCACATGCGGCCCTCCGGAGCTCCATTTTCACTGGCAGAGGGCTGCAGGAGCCTGGAAGGGCCTTTGTGGCTGAAAACAGAGCCTCGATGAGTGACATTGAGCTGGCCATGCCCACCCTGGCCAAGTCTCAATGAAATCGAGTTTGACACCCTTGCTGTACAACATAACTTGTGATATAATTGCACCAAAGGATTGTATCGAGATTCTTTTTTCTATGGAGTGTGCTTTAGACTTGGAATGCATGGGTATTGAAAATTCAGAATGCTTAGATGTAGTAAAGAGAGTGTTTGAATGCATTTCATTTATTTAAACAATCTTAAGTTGCTCAAGATCATACAAAACTGAAAAATTATAAAGCATAATGAACAGAACATAAGAACAGCCCTTCTAAATTCAGTTCAGTGGCCCAGCTATAACATTCCTTATCAGGAACCTGACGCACAAGGCCAAGAAGCTCTGATGCAAGGCCTTCTTCATCTTATGATTCCTAGCAGGTGGGAGTCTGTTCTCTGTAATTCAGGAGGCAGCAGATTACTAGCAATTTATAGCTTAGTTCTCCATGAATGTAGTTGTCTCCTTTTAAAATCATCTAAATAGATGTGTGTTATGATCACAACTTAATTCTGCATTATATAAAGAAGAATTTGTTTGTCCTAGCCAACTTTGACTTAGAAGAACATGATGGGGAACCTGGGAGAACCAGCTGGACCTCAGCCTGAAAAAGCTACAAGCATTCAAATATCTGAAGATGATCCACCTGTAATCACCTAGAACAACTGTGCCCTCTCTATAAAAATGAGGAATCAGAGCTAGAAAGACCTCCCAACCCTAATACATGCCGTGGAAAGCAGAGTCATCAAATTTGGCATGTCTCCTTCATTGATGTGATTCCCATCACTCAGGGAATTCTGACTGGTGAGCCTAGGAGAAGAGCATTTTCTGCCATGGCTCTGTTTCCCTTATTGGGAACAATTGATCAGAACTCTGTGTTTTTCCTATTGAATCTGTTGCCTGTGGAAGCTCTGTTCCTTTGAATGTCAACCAGCTGACAATTGACCCACATAATGGTTCTGAAGAAGGATAACTCGAGCCTGGTCATTTGTGCCTCAGGTAGGAATATGCACTGATTTATTCAATGATCCATTTATTTGTTTTCTTGGCTGTCCATGGTATTTTCAGGAGTCTTTCCCAACAGCAATGGCCAAAATCATCAATAGCCTCCCTATCCTGTTTTTTAAATGTTTAACTGTAATTGCCATAGAGTGTCACAAGGAATATCATGGCTTGTACAATTATCATCTTTCTGGAGACACCACAGCGTCTGTATATCTTTTTCAAAGCCTTTATGGCTGCTGTAGCACATGCTAATCTGTGGTATATTCCTTCACTGTTTCATCCTTTACTGTTGAAAGGTTAATTTAAAAGGAAAATGCTTCAGTATATTCAAAATAAGTCTGGTTGGTTTTACCTACTGTTGTTAGCTTGGGCTTCTTTATATATAATTTTAATTCATTTTTTTTTCCACTATGCTTCCCTGATGTCTTGATTCAGTGTCTGAAAGTTGTATGGATCTGGATAAGATAGAAAAGACCCAGACTCAATTCCAACAGGATAATGTTGTAATTGTTAGAGAAGTCTTCAACGCTTAGAAACCAGGAAGGTATTATCTTGTAGAAAATTGACACAATCATTTGTGTCATAAAGTTCACTGTAACAGCATTGCTTAAAAAGCATTAAGAACTGTAAACTTAATTCTACGAAGTTCCTTTCTGGAAACATTGTATTGCTAACTAGAACTTATAAAACTGATGCTAGACCAATCTCGGAGTACAGACAGTGTTCAACTGTCTGGAATCCCTACCATATATCTGAGTACAATTGAGCAGGTTCAGAAGTATTTTACAAGAAAAGTTTTTCACTCTTCTGTACATAATAGAATTTCTCCACACTACTTGGCTTGGAATTCTTGGCTTGGATAACCTGGAACTGCGTCGCTTGCGGTAAGACGTAGCTATTGCATACAAAATTGTACATAGCAATGTTTTACCTGTAACTGACTTTTTTTGTTTCAATTGCAATAATACATGCGCGAACAACCATTTTAAATTCACTGTAAATCATTCTAAACTTGACTGTAAAAAAATGTGATTTTTGTAATAGAGTTGTTACAGTCTGGAAGGCTCTACCTGATTCAGTTGTCTCAGCTACAAATTTTCATAGTTTTAGTCGCAAATTGACTTCCGTGGACCTTACTCCATACCTAAGAGGTCCATAAAGGGTGTGTGTGTACGTGCACAAATGTGCCTATCGTCCCTGTCATTGTTTTTTATATTCCTGTTTTTGTTTCTGTTTGACAAATTATAATAAATAAATAAAATCAGTTTATAGGTGGTCCATTTTATCTATTTATTAGAGTTGTGTGGTGTCCATTTTGTCTAAAAGCGATTTTCAGTCTCTCCAACTCTTCTGTTGCTTATATTTCATTGAAGAAATACTGGTTTTCTTCTGCTAAATCATTTCTATAAATGTTTTCCCCTCTCCTCAAGTATTTATTCAATAACGCTGCTCCCAAAACACTCAGAGCCCAACGTAATTCTTTATGGTGCTTAGGAAAATATATATGTAAAACTGATTTTGGAGAAATGTTTATTTTGAAAGCCATTTTGCTATTGTTTTTAAGGTAATTGACTCCACAGAATCTAGTTTTTGTCCTGATTATGGTGGGAAGAATGTATGACAAGAGAACTTGATTTTTCTCCCGTAGATTTTTAATCTTTGAATGGCACCCAGAGTCACTATTGTGAAATGGGCAACCATATAAATCATTGAAATAAGTGAAATAAATAGATAAAATACATAAATAAAATCACATCGTTGGAAACATTTTTCATCGGGTTACCAGTATCAAACATAGAATTGAGTCTGAGATTCATGGCTGTGGTCGGAACTTTTCTACTGATCAGTGATCAACATTTTTCAGAGCTTTGACTCTGGGAATTAATATGTGATAGAGAGAGGCTATGTTTGGATCCAATCCAGTTTACTTGAGTTTATTTTATTTTATTTTTTTTACTTTATCCTAGTCCGCATTTTGTATTTTTCCACAAAATCATTTGGAGAAGTTGAATGACCAGGTACAAATCCTAAAAAAATGAGCTATCACTGTGAATGCATCTTTGATGCAAAGGAAGCCTTCTGCCTCTGTTTTGTTGTGATCTCTTTGTTTCCTGTCTAGTTTGCCAAAGGTTTTACCTCTTTGACACAGGACATTTCCTATGGCTTAAGAATTGAGGAATAATGATAGCCTTAGGTACAGCTTCAGGCTAGAGGATTTTTCTGTCCTGGAAGTGCTCCATGTTGCTATGTCTGCTATTTAATTGGAGCTCAAAGCTGCCTTGATAGCTTCAGGACAAGTCTTAGTCTACAGAATCAATCACATATTGCAATATCTGATCGTGATTTGGTAACATCTGGAATTAGACAAACAAGCAAACCCCCTATGTATATATATATTTTCAAATGGACTGTAAGGATTAGCCATAAAGAATGAAAAACAGCAAGGTGTTCCAATTTCTGTTAATAAATATTTAGGTATTGAACTTAATCAACAAATTGGATTTCCCTTGACACAAGGTACATGCCACATATTGAAGAAAGGAGCCATGTCCAAAGGTACCATGGCAGAACACATTTTCAATAAGCATGAGATTACATCTTATTAATATCTCATCAGACCATTATTACAAAACATTAAAAACAAATACTAAAATTTACGTTTCTGTTTCAGGTCAATTCACCATGCACTTGCATAATATTTTTTTCTCACCATGGAATTCTTTTGCACCACTTTGGATGGCAAGCAATTAATATATAAAGAAACTTTACCAAAAAAATATAATCCTGTAAATATAAAGACTTTGAACTGCTCTGGAGACTGAATTGCTGCAGCTGAATTGTGGCAGATTCATGACAACGCAAATTATTGATTCTGCCCTTCAGAATATAAGATGATGAAATGTAAGTTTATTTCATGATAAAGCAACATGCTCCAATCTAATGGCTGTGTCAAAGTTTATTTACCCAAAACCTAACTGATCTGTTAGAGGTATTTCCATGGATTGAAATAGATAGGTGTACTGGATTGGTTTTACTTGAAAAAGAAACAACCGTGTCTATTTATCAATTCTCCAAATGTCAGCTGAAGCTGTGGTTCATCTTGAGATCTAGGGAGTCTTAGAAATAAAGCAAATAGGTCTGAAGACTTATACAGTATATTGATTCTATCATATTTTAAGTTTTTATTGGTTTGCTTGCAAAAGCAAAAGTTCTGAAATCATGTTGTTTCAACATAGATTTTTGTTGTTGAAAATAAACTATTACAACTGCTTTTTCCTCCCATCTGCTTATTTTGTGTTTTAACCTGATATTTCATTCAAATATCTATAATCACAACAATAGCTGTAAAGTCTAATGTTGTCAGAAGCAGGGGTCTAATTTTGTCATTTGTTGATATTAAAGACAGTTCTATGATGACTGTTTTTGTGACCTGTGACCTAGCAGAAGATTATTTTAAAACCTGTCTAGAGATTCATCAGGAGGAATCCACAGACAGTTCTGGAACATCTGTTTTTTGTGTTAGTCAATGGGCTTTATTTCTTTGATATTCTCGGCAATTCCTTCTATTACACTTCTAGAGATAGTAAAATAACCAATATTTCAAGGAGAGGTTTGTTGTTATAGTTGTATAGTATACTCCCCCCTCCCAAAAAAGTTGTTTTCTTACAGATATTGCTATGGAAACTTGTACTTAGAATTTGAATACTGTTAACTTTCTCAATATGATGAGAAATTCTGCACGCTTCTGGCAATGTCTCCCCACTATAAGTACTCTACTGCTAATGATCTGTTTTATGATCTTGATATGCCAGACAACAAATTGTTCTCAGGAGATGTTTAGGTGTGCAGATAATGATAGTAGGAATATTATTTACAACAAAAAACTATGTCAAGTGGAAGTTGAAAGCTGACTTTTTCCATGCACCCTTGCCTACGAACTCACAAGTTTTTGACCTTCAAAAATGCATTTTACCTTTTTTAAATTGTGAACCTCAGGATATTGCTTTCTTTTTCTCTTTTCATTGCATGATCTTTAACAAGAAATTTATCACTTCTAGATATAGTAATGGCTTAGACAAGGTCAATAACATGAAGCTGAATCCCAATGATATGTAAGAACTCTAGGCTGACTGTTTTTTTTTTAATCTAAAAAGCTGATATATAACCTATTCTGGGTGAGGCTTTATGTCTTGAACAGATGTAGATGCAATGTGGAAATGTGGTACAACTGAGACCAAACACTGTCTACATCAAAGTAGCTCTATTGGTTCAGAGCAAATTCTGGTGTTATAGCCATATTTCTTTCTTAGAAATTAGATCAAGTGTCTTATCATCTATCATAGTACATGTTCTAATAACAGCCAGATTTAAATATGGTAATTTATTTATAAAATGCTGCCTTTGAAAACAGTTCCTCCCAAAATGGGCTGTGCCCCACCTACTTTGGAGAGAAGTTCTCAAGGTGGTATTCCCAGCCTGTTGTGTCCTTCAAACCTATCAAAAGTTGGGCACTACTAACCCACGTTATCAAATATTTGATTAGGAAATAGTTATGTATTTCCATCAGTATTGTTTCTGAGTGTATGTCATCCCATGAACTGGTAATATTACTCTTACATTCCATGAACTGATAATATTACTCTTACGTGTTTTTTTTAAGGCAAAATTCCCCAAATTTGCAAATGGAGAAAATTTTGCAGCTAGATGTTTTGTTGAACCAGGCG
>JANHFL010004916.1:233494-244458 GCA_032468155.1 Oxyrhabdium leporinum
ATAAGCTGTAAACCGCCCCGAGTCTTCGGAATGGGGCGGTATATAAATGTAAAAAAATAAATAAATAAATAAATAAACCCACAATCTCTTCCCATTAGCCAAGATGGCATTGATAGAGCATAACATTCCAAATGTGGGTATGGCACCATTTTTTCTGCCTCTACACCTAAATAAGGTAAAATAATTAAAGGTTTAAACCTCATGTATATACAATACTTATAGACTGTCCCAATTACTTGAGAGAGCCAGTTTGGCATTGGTTAAGGCATCAAACTAGAAACCCCAAGATACTATGACTTCTACTCCCACTCTGGGCACAAAGCTAGCTGTGGGAATCTCTGCCTCCTTCTTCCTAGGGCTGGGAAAGAGTAACTGATTCTAGATCACCCAGTTGGCTTTGTGCCTAAAATATGATTAGGATCCACAACCCGCACTTTCTAGCCTGGTACCTTAATCACTACACCAAAATGTATCTTTTAGATTGATTACAATAAAGCATGTGACAATTTCCACAAAATTGAATCATGAAAAACATGATGATGTTTGATATCAGTCAAAATACCCTCTGTCTTATATAAACAAAACAAAGACAACGGAAGCACAAGGACTAAGTTAATCCTTTATGTTAATAAATTAGGTGAAGTCAAAATAAATAAAAGAGGGTTCTAGATTTTCTCTTATTCGGTTTGGTGATGATTTCAGCGACAAAGATGCTAAATAAGACCAAACATGAGTACTAATTTTCAACGGAAGTTTTAAAAAAATCTCCCATCTTTTTTATATAGATAATCTATATGCCAAATCAAAGTGAAACTGAAATCATGACTAAATACAGTTATGATGAAGACAAGGAATTGGAAAAGGTTACAAAATACCAAGGATTGTGAATAAAAATTGTGCAAAAAAAAAGGAAAATGAATTAAGCCATGGTAACAGTTGTTAGTGGAGCACTAAGCACAAGACTAAAAGGATTTACAATTTGGATGGCCTAAACCTGGAACAGCCCAACCACACACAACAGCACAGTTGAGTATCTTATACATAATTAGATGCTACCTTTACAATTCCCAAGCCATTGGGTAGGGTTCAAATCATGAAGAAGAAAACCAATCAAATTTGATACAAGATTAGTGGAATTAGAATAATAATAATGAAATTAAATGAATGAGACTTATTATAACAATGTTCTAATAAAATAGGCTTAGAAATTCCTCTGTAAGAAATTCTACAGGACCGAAGAACAAGTTTGAAAAGCAGAAGCCCCCTTTTTCAGTAGAAAATAACTTTGGGTACACTATACAGTAAGTCAGAGTTTGGCATAATAGACAGTGCTGATGAATACATGCCATAGGTATTTATATTGCAACCACTCCCTTTTCAAATGTTACTTTTGAGTTCCCCGGAGTTCCCAGGAGCCCACCAAAAAGCTCTTCAAAAACTTGACAAGAGCAATGTTGAAAAATAGAAAATGCAGTGCAATCTTTTCCATCTTTGAAGAAAACACTCTATTCATCAAAAATGTTTTTGATGAAAGAAGGAAAAATGAACATTTTTATCTTCACAACTCAAATTGTAGTTTTTGCTAACAACCACAATTGCGACCGAAAATTGTTAAGCATTGCAGCTGCTAAGCAAAACATAATGTGACTATGATGGGCTTATGACTTCATTTTTCCTTTGGTTGTTAAATGAATCACAAAATGTCTTCATTTTATCTCAAAATGAACATTGCCCATCATTATCTGTCATTAAAGGCACCAAATTATGCTGGAGCAGAAGTGGAAAATAAATTGAGGTAGCCTGGCTACCTCAATATATAGTATGGTAAAGTCCCAAATTAAGTCCAGGGTTAAGATGAATTATTTACTCAACACTGTAAACATTTTAAAAATATAAATTCAATCAGACAGCTGAAGCAAAGTTGTAATATTCAGTTGCCTGTAGCCAATGTGGATTATCTCTTTTCAAGAGCTTTGAAGATGCTCAACAATTGATGTTGAGCCTGTCTTAATAGTTATGTAAGTTATTATTATTGCAATTCTTTGCAAAATTGTATTTTTCAGATGAGGGGATCCTGTGATTGAGAAGGGACAAAATAATAAAGACTAGTCTCCCTTCCCCAATCCCTGTGTAATATTCCCATTTACAAAATTCATGCACAATTCCCATTTACGGAATTCATGAATAGTCATATCATTTTTAAGAAATATCTTAATTTACTGAAGAATGTATCATAATAGCTTTCTGAGGTTTTGTTTTTACTTCCTATTATCTCACACAACCAGATGGCTTCCTGGTGATCTCCAATCCAAGTGCTAATCAGATCCAAAAATGTTTAGATTTTTGGAGATTAAGTAAAGGTTGTCTAGATCTTGCTTTCTACTGTGAACCCCATTACCAGAGATGGTAGAAGAAAATAAATAGGAAGTGACAGGACAATGTGTAGCAAGTTATTCTTTTCGCAAAACTAATTTGTGGCATTTGATACTTCATGTTGTGTTTCTGAAGGTACAATATATAGGTCCTAACAAATATAATACCAAGCAAAAGTAACTATACCGTATATCTGTACACAACTACTGAAGTTTTTAAAGTTGGTCTAGCCTTAGAGATACTTGTTGGTTGCCTTCCATTCTTATTTCAAATTCTGTGCTTTCAAATAGATTAAATTGCATCAGTGTTCTTTTTAACTGTGTGTGGAAAATATAAACTGTGTAATGGAAATGCAGGGAAAAAGAAATGAGGATTTTAACAAAGTACAAACCTATATACAGTATGACATACCCAGTTTATACAGTATATATTAATATTCCCGCATATCTACTTTATCAATATTCTGAGGACAGCTTCAGATGTCATTACTAATGCTGGTATATTTATATGTTTTCTTTCCTAAAATTTACTTAGCAAATGGAATGCTTGCTTCCACTGTTCCTACTCAACAAATGGATCATCTATAAATATAGAAGTTCCTCCAATAGTTTGCAAAGGTAAACAGAATCCCATTTGAAATGAAAAATATATAATTCAGGAATAAATTAAGCCTTTCCATCTCTTCAGACTGTCTTTAAGTGGCTAACCAATATTATCTTAGCTAGCATTTAGCAGGTTTAAAATAATGTTAAACCCAGTGCCCACCTGCAATTGCTGGTTGCCTCCCATTTTGGCCACTAGCCCACCCACATTTATGGTGGATAAATTGTTAAGATTTCTTGCATTTTTACCATTTAGTACAACATACTAGTAAAAATCATATTGGCCAAAGAAGTGTCAGGGCCAGTGCCAGCCGGAAGAAGAAAGGTTAAGCTTCCCCATCCATCTTCCATGACCCTCTTTTCTGGGGGAATAAGAAACATATCCAGAAGCATCAGTGGTGTAGTTAGAGAGGATCCAGTTTGCACCAGCTCCTATTCACATCTACAGGTAGCCCTTGATTTATGACAATTCATTTAGTGACTGTTCAAAGATATGACAGTGTTGAAAAAAGTGATTTATGACTGGTTCTCACACTTACAACCATCGCAGCATCCCCATGATGACATATAGACACTTGGCAACTGCTCTGCACGTAACGACAGTTGCAGTGTCCTCTGGTAACGCAATAGCCATTTGCAATAGTTCCACCTGTCTTCTGACAAGCAGTCAATGGAGAAGCCAGCAGGGAAGGTCACAAATAATGATTACATGATACTTCGTTTAAGGACTAGAGCAACATAGGTTGTAAAATTGCATGCAGTCACTTGATGCCTCACTTAATGACCTCCCCACTGCACTACGTAATAACAAATATTCTGGTCCCAATTGTGCTCATAAGTCGAAGACTAGAGACTAGAGAATATCCTATCATCCAGTAGGGCAGGGTTGAGGGGAGTACCATTACCAGAAACCATCTTAATAAAGTGGTTATGATTTTCTTCTTAACCAAATTTTAACCCATTTTGGACTCTCAGGAAATATGCTAAGCCTGCATATGACTTATATTTCTATGGAAAGTCATCTCCCTAAAGATTTATCTTGCAGATTTTAAAGATAATTGAAATACATAACAAGGTTGGAAGGCAATAAATGGCCAGTTGGGATGTGCCAAGCATGCAATCACTCAAACGTTGCAGTACTAACATGGTTTTATTCTGGAATTAGCAATGTGGTGCCTTGGGCAACATTTTATCTAATGCATCTCTTTTACAATTTTTGAAATCTGTTATTAGTTTCAGTATCAGACAATAAGTTTATTTAATTGTTCTGATACAGTGCTAAGTTGAATGCCTATGAATATCTGCTTTTTAAATTTTACACATTTTTTCAAGGCAATGCATTATTTTATCCCGATCTCCCACCTTTCATTGCATATTTAAATTCATTAAATATGTATCATAAATAATAAGATGACACAAGATGAAAAGACCTAACTCTAATTGCCTTTCTACATATTTTATCATTAGATGTGAAGGGCAATTTATCTAAGAGCTGTATCATAAGCACAGAGTGTTGGATTGAGATTTAAGTCTTGATTTATTTAAGTGGTTCCTCTTAAGCATAAGTAAGGGCATTTCCTCTCATAGATTCAAATCCACTCTGAAAACAAGTTAAAGGCACTTGCTCTCATAGCTTCAAATCCATTTTGGAAACAATTTAAGCCCACTATTGATCAAACAATAACATTGGACATTTTTCATCGTGACAAATGACAAGGGTTGTGCAAGGAAGAGACATTGCCTGGATTCACACAACACATTGGTTGGGTCTCCACAAACCTAATCTTCTCAGTAAAAGAAGGTTGGAACTTGACATGACACTATCAACTCATTGATGGAAGGCTTTGATCCTTAAGTGCTCTGATAGCATGGAAGATATCATGGAATTATGACATAAATATAAATTTGAGACCACTATGTTTTCATGATGATAATGTATGCCCTGATTATCACATAAATGTATTACTGTATCATGCTGTATATGGAGCAACCTTTAAAGATGGAATCAACCTTGCCATTTTATAATAACAAATTATGAAGTCATGGCAGTGGCTACCAGTGGGCTTCTAGTGCTGATTATCAACCACAAAAACCTATAATGGTGTAGCAGAGGAATACATACATCACTTACTGTCTTGCAAAAATTGAATCTTCCTGTCTAGTGAAATCATCCTGAGAGTACCTAAGAGACTCTTCCATGCAGGAGGCCAGAGGGATGTGGAATGGGCAGTCAATCTTTTCTGTTGTGGTTTCTCTGTCTCCTTTATATTACAAGTAAATCAAAACTTTATTCTGTCGAGCTTTTAATTCTAGTGGATTGTCTGGAGGCATCCACCTTGGGTGGATTGACTAAACTTATATTCTGTTTTTGGGTGTTTGATTTATTTTATGTTTCCCAAAGTCTTCAGATTAGGGTGGGTTACAAAAATCTAAATAAATATATATACACAGAGCACATTTTCTGCTATCAGAAATCTGATTTCCTGGGGTAAATGCAATACCAAATAGAAATTGCTACAACTGGAGAACAGCTCAGGTCAAATCTTGTGGTATATCAGCTATCAGTGCCACTGCTTCATTATCTATTGAGTTGACTGAGTCAAGAAGAACAAGATAAAGTAGAACATTTCATGAATCATAAATTGAAGATATGTAAAAATCAGCTCCAACTATTACAAACTGGAGATTTAAGATTCAACAAGGGTAGGATTTCATTCATATTTTCAATTCAAAAGTTAACTTATTCAAAGCAACTTCAGGATACCATTTGAAAAAAATAAACGTAGATTATAATTGTACCATAGGTAATAGCAAAGCACCTAACAATTGCAGCTAAATGAAAAGACCAATGCAGGGATACATCCATTGTAGGACTTTAAGTTTTAATTGTTTCTATTGCATTATGGTATAGGCCCAGGTTACCTGAAGAACTCTCTGATCCCAATGGGATTGGCCCATCCCACTCATTCCAGCAGAAGGGGAATTGGCTAAAGAATTGCAGCTGGTGAAGTCCAGAAGACGAGCCTCTTCTTCCATGGTTCCCACCCTTTGGAATATCATGCCCTTCCCCCACCTTCCACCATCTTAGCCTTCCAAGAGAGTCTGAAAACCTGGCTTTGCCAGCTAGCTTGGAGCTCCAATGGGTACACCCCATTTTGGAGGTGGCTAGGGACTAGTAACCTAGTAGAAGATTTCACCTTTACCCTGTCTACTCATTGGCTTTTAATCTGTTTTAATATTAATGTTAATGTTTTAGCTTTTAATGTCTGATGTTTTAATGTTTTGATCCTATAACTATTTTATTCTGTTACTTATGGGATTGTTAGACTCCAAGAGTCACTTGATAGAGATATGGGCAACATACAAATTAAATGACTAAATTAATTAATAAACAACATTATCTTCAAGTGCTTCATTTCTTTATTTAACTCTTTTAAGGCAGAGAGGCAAGGACTGGAGAGTTCCTAAATGGAACAGGAAAGAGCCAAAGCTATGCTAAGCCACTGTAGAAAGTGTCCTATAGCAACTTAAAAAGAATAAATTCTTTTCCACTGGCTCTTCTGTGGTGCCAGGTTGGTGTGACACTGAAGAATAATCACTGACTTCCTTCTGCAAGATGCTCTGCTTTGCTCTAATTGTTAGTTTTCCTGGAATGCCATGAGATTTGGCATAGCTAGTTGGCAAGTCTGGTACCTCCTGGGAAAAATCCTTTCATCTTTGGCTTTGATGAGGCATTGGCTGGCAAGGTTCACTGGCATAACCTCTTTCTTCTGGACAGGAGTTGGAAGAATTACTATTAACTTGTGCTTTGGGGGAGGGCGGGCTGCAATCTAGCTTTCTTTGATTACTGATTTATTGCATTCCAAGATGGTTGGCAGGCTGGGGGAAAAAACCTCTAATCACTGGCATTACTTGGCTATGACCAGGCTTGAGGCTTGAGGAATATTCTATATTAGTTAACATCAGCAGCCCAGCACAATGAAATGCCATGGAGGTAAGCAAGCCATTAAGAAAGAGGCAGATGCATAGACATGGACACACAACAATTCTGAGCCTTATATCCCCTACAATTAATATCTAGTCAGTCTGTATAAGTGTTAATCTGTCATTCATTCATTAGTTGTCAAGAAATGTAGGCCTCCCTAAGTCATGTAAAATTTTAAAGTAGGGTATGTAGCCTGAAGATTGCATACCAGTCTCAACATATAGTATTCAAAATGTTGATAGCTGAGTTGGACTCCCAATTGTGTTGAATAGAGAAATGTAGAAGTGTAAATATCCACTAGTACAAGAAAAATAAATAAAATTGAGGCTTGTAATTAGGGGTTTCAAGATACTGAGAGCTGAGAAAGTGAATAAAGGCTTAAGAAGTATTTCCCTTGCCACCTTGAAAGATCCCTAATAGGCATAGAGATGGGTATAAGGCAACTAGCCAGCTGCTCATATTAATGTCAGAAAATCCATCAGAAATCTCAGCCCTATTCTTAGTATTTCCCAGGTGACAAAGTGAACTTGCCACATTCTATATTGTCTATAACCGCCACAGAAACAGTAGAAAAGAATGTAATCTGCAAAATGCTTTAAAGAGCTACAAAGGGCTTTGAAGCAGCTGAATCAGTTTTTTTTGGTTTGTAGTCCATCCCTTCTTTGATTCATAAATCTATTTTAATGGGGTGTTTTGACTGAAACTTTTTCAAATCAAAGCACTTCATTGGAACTTTCCACTGTTCTAATAAATTATACCATCTGGCACAACAACACTCTTAATTTACACTGTGGTCTTCAGTAGTCCAAGAGTCAGTTGAATCAACTATAGCTGCTTGTGTCTTTGTGCAATGAAGTGAACCTATTTTAAATGAACTTAAAATGAATAAATGCACATTTTAAAAAATATATAATTAACTATAACATAACAACAGTGCTTTCATACAGAACCACTTTGGTCTAGAGGTTAAGACATCAGGCTAGGAACCAGGAGTTCTAATCCTTCCTTAGATACAAAGCCAGCTGGGTGACCTTGGGCCACTCTCTTTTTTCTCAGCCCTATGAAAGAGACAATGGCAAACCACTGCTGAAAAACTTTGCTAAGAAAACAGCAAGACATTCTGCAGGCAGTTTCTAAGAATCCAACATAATGGAATTGAAGAAAGAAAAACAGTCATACTAGTTTGTACATACATGCAACCTGTTAAATTATGTATAACTCTAAAGTATTTAGAGTTAGACATAAACCCATTTTTCATAGATGACTAAAAACTGGAACAGTTGATTTTAAAAAAAACTATACATATAATTGATGAGGGAGGAGCCACACACTTCCAGCCTGTAGAACAAATTTCCCCAATATCATTCTTAATGATAAATGATAATAATCATTCTATTATTTTTTTTGTAACAGAAACATGAGTTCCTGTTTGATGTACAGCATGTCCTGATTCTCCTTTCAGTTTGCACTTTTTTTTATAAGTTACTGAGTCATTGTTAGTCATACATCCTGCCTTGAACTTTAGAGTTGTGTCTGGAAACATATATCTTTTCTCTTAAAGTTAAAACAGCAGGAATGAAAATTTTATTACTGACTGATCTGTAAAAAATAATGTGGGAATTTCTTGTCAGTTATGCTTCAGGCAGATTACTCCAGGAGCTAATTATTGAAAGAGTGCTTATTTATGCTCCAGATGTGAAATCTTTAACGAAGTGAAATTTACAACCAACCGGTAACCAAAGTGTTATAAAAGCTGCTTTATAATAAGGAACACATGGAAAGATGTTAAGTTTTGTTGTCCAAGTTACTGGCAGCAAATTATACCGAACAGATCAACAACTTTCCAGCTGGTTTCCTAAAATTAATGTTAGTTTAAGAAAGATCAATGGTTTCTCAGACACCAGATTTTTTTTTTCATTGTCATTGCTAGATCGCTATTTTATTTACTATAGGTAAGGCAGAGTGTTCTTCTAAAATTGCTATTCACATAAATCAACCATAGAACCAACAAGAGAAGTGGAATGGGAATTACTAAAAATGCCAGTCGCTGGTCTTTTGTTCAGACTTTTATGGGGTTCATTACATACAGCAACATAATTCACAGCTCCCATAATTTCTTCATTCAGCAGTTCCCCTCAGGGTATAATTTTCCACCGGTTCACTCCCACCACACAGAGAGTAGCACTTATTTAAAAGTTGGATTTCATTTCCCATCTCCCTCATCTCCCAAACATGAAATGGTTCCAGTAACCAAAATAATTTATGCATTTTAGCAAGATTCATAGCTGCAGTTGGAGACAGGAATTTACAATGTAAGGATTCTGTTAGCCTTTAGTAAGACTTATGCCAAAATTTAAGTGTGGGCAACATGCAAAACCGGCCATTCTTTATGGCCTGTTCTTGCACACTTCTTAATATAGACATTCAAGAGACATGTGTAAACCACTGGAAAACCAATATACCATGCCAACAAACAGATGACAGAGAACTAAAACCCATTTCCTGCCCTTGCATGCCACACTTCTGCTCCCTCAGTTTTGATCTTATCAAATTCAAGTTTCCTCATGTTCAATATCATAGATAGGTCTTTCAGAAGTTGTTGCTCAACACAGCAAGGCTTGAAACCTAGAGGGATGACACGGGCATGTAAAGCAAATAAGGGGCCCCTGGTGTTCTCTGAGCTTGCTTGTTTTCTTGCAGATGTTTCATTACCCTAACTAGGTAACATCATCACAGCTAATGAGGAGTGCTGTTTGCTGTCAGTTTATATTCTGGGGACTTGCCTGTCTGTGTGGGTGGTCTTTGGTTTGTCTGTTTACTGATGGCTCTTTGGCAGTTTCTTGATTGAGGTATTGTTGACTTGATTGTTGGTCTGAAGTTAACACTGACATTAATCTATGATGATCTGGGTGCTGGTTACTGGTGGAGAGGTGCTGGAATCTTTTTGTGCTCTTCTGGGCTAGTTGATTGTCTCTTTTGCATAGCCTATATATGTTGTTAACGTCTATATGTCTATTGATGGCTGCTGATTTGTCAGAATGCCAGGCTTCTAGAAATTCCCTGGCATTTTTAGACTTGGTCTGGTCTAGCATTATTACATTTTCCCAATTGAAACTATGGTTAAATCTATCTACATGTAGTGAAATTAAAGATTTTTTGTCATGTCTTCTGACTGCCAGTTAATGTAAAGCAAATAATCTGAACTTGCACAGTTTATCTCCTTCCCCAATGTAATCTAAAACATATGTGAAGATTATTAGCGATTGAAGAAACCTATACTGATATCATCATCTTTATTATTGTCTTCTCACAAGATGTTTGCCTGAAAGGACACAACAGAATATAAACATGCAACATTATGTAGGGGATATCTTTTGGGCGATCAGCAATTAATTACTTTTGCAAAAAATCCCATATTGCTGCACAGGTAGTCCTTATTTATGACCACAATTATGATCAGAGTTTCTTTTGCTAAGCAAGCTGGTTGTTAAGTGAGTTGTGCCCAATTTTACAACCTTTTTTGTTAAGCAATTCTTAACACTTAGGTTGTTAAGTGAATCACTGCAATTGTTAAATGAATCATATGGGTATTAACCTAATCTAGCTTTCCCCATTCACTTTGCTTGTTGGAAGCCAGCTGGGAAAGTCACAGATGATGATCACATGACCCCCGGGACATTGCAAACATCATAAATAAATGCCAGTTGCTAAACACCCAAATTTCAATCACATGATCATGGGGATGCTGCAACCATCGTAAGTGTGAGGATTGGTTGCAAGTCATTTTTTTCAGTATTGTTGTAACTCTGAGAGGTCACTAAACAATGGTTGTAAGTTGAGGACTACCTGCACATCACTCGCACAAGACCATCAAGGGTCATTTCAGGGAGGCAAGCAATCTATCATTATATTTTTTTTATAAAGTTTTTTTTTATTTTTAAATCTTTATACAAGCATATCATTGTGTGAACAGTGTGGTATCTGGGTATTATACCTTCAATACA
>JANHFL010004916.1:244558-259488 GCA_032468155.1 Oxyrhabdium leporinum
CTGTCTATGCTCCTATGATTAGAATTGTGTCTTCTGTGTACCAGGTAGTCCTCGAATTATGATCACAATTGAGAGCAGAATTTCCATTCCTAAGCAAGGCAACTGTTAAGTAAGTTGCCCCCAGTTTTACAGCCTTACATAGCTCTATAATTCCTTTACCCAAAACAGGTTTGAAGGTGTACTGAGGTATATGAGTGTTGTGACTGGTTGTGGCTGACACAAGGATGGAAACTGCTCTCGAGCAGTGTTTCTCAACCACAATAACAACTTCAGCTCCTGCATTTGGGGATTCTGGCTGAGGAACATGCTGGCTGGGGAATTCTGGGAGTTGAAACACACACCCCTTAAAGATGGTAAGGTTGACCAAAATTGTCAATATAACCTTGTTCTATTCAATTGGTCCCTTTGCCTCTTGACTGAGGCCTGTTGAACCTATTTCCAAAATGCAGACATGGCCAGCAACAGGAAATAGTGTGACCAATGCTATTTCTGTCCCATGACCAGGTCTGAAACCCAAAAGGGGCCAAGATGATCTCATCCAGGGTGCTCTGACTCTGTTGTGTGACCACCTTCTCAATAATCTTCCCTAAAAAAGGAAGATTGGATGCTGGATTAAATTTGTTCAGTATGATGGGATCTAGCAGTGGCTTCTTGAAGAGATCCAGTAGAAACCCAACACCTCTTTAAGATTTGGATGAATAACCCCTTTTCTCAAGAAAGAATTAACCATCACCAGAATCTAACCACCCATCACCTCCTGAGCAGCTTTAGCCATCTAGGGTGGTCATGGATTTAATTAGCAGGGGACCAAGCTTGCAGACATAAGGACCCTGTTTACTTCCTCAGGTCCAATAGGCTCAAATTGTTCCTAGATAATAACCCAATGCATCTCTACAGAAGCTGTACCAATGTTGACATCTAACTGAGAGGAATCCAAAAGATTTTGCCTGACAGATCCTCTGCAAATTCCTCCATGTGGACTTAAAGGTAGACCTCAGAATTTCTCCTACACAACTGTGTTGCCTGTCAGCTCTCAAGAAAAACAGTGAGTGGAGAAGTACTGATACTTTGCTTCCTTTACTGCCTTGAGGTAGTTCTTAATACCTTAATAGCTCTGACTTCAGTTGAATTTATTCCTTGTTGACCTACAGTTCCACTCTAGATGTCTCTTAAGCTGTTTTTTCTCCTTCATTGCTTTCATAATCCATGAAAAATGGTGCGATCCATGGGAGGAGAGATGTTACATGAGCATGATTCAGTACAAAGGTTCAAACACCCTCTCATTCCAAGTGCAGCAGACCATCAAGAACAACTCCCAGCATCTTTTGGAATTCTTCAGGGTCCATCAGTTGTTGGCGGCTAATGAAATGTTAATAGAAATGTCATAAAGAACACTTTGTCTAAATTGATTGAATTTAAACCCCGTTGACACTGAATCTCACTTATTTCATTTGTAATTAAGTACAGCTAATTTAGTCTTTGAATCCAACCTAACAAATATTTGCAGTTGGCCTAGCTTTTGATGGGTTATTTCCAAAGCAGTTGAAAAGCAAGCATGCTTGGCACTAAATTTTGCTCATCAAATTGCATGTTCTGATTCATAAGGTTACTGTGTTTGTTAATCTCATTCAAAGTATTATTTCCAATCCCTTGACTAGCAATCTGAAATCCTATCAAGCTTGTGCAGCTGTTGGCATTCCCATCTTAGAATTATTTTGCTAAAGGAAAAGAAATGGCTCACTTAAACTCCATGGGAAATATTGATCAATAAACCTCACTGAGGAAGTTGGGTGTTGCCATCCATCACTAACATTGTTCAGCTTCTTTTTCTACACAGAAAAGGAATGCGAAAGATAATTAACAAAGTGGAGGACATTCTCATTAGTAAGTTGATGTCTCAGCACTATCCTGAAACTAATCAATATTGGTGTCCATAATTTCCTGAAATTCTTTATGAGCCTCTAAAGGTTTTAAATGGTGTAATATTGCCAGAGTTGTGTTTCTTTCCCTTTGTCTATCAAAATAAGTCCAATGAGAAAAATAAATAAAATTCACCCAACTGTTGGGTGAAATATATTTTATAATATGAACAATTTTACCTGTTGTAAAGGCTATGATATACAACTGATTCTTTCCATTAAACTATCTAAAATGAGTTTGTAATTATGATTTCATATGAAAGAACAAGCTTACACAAGATAAGCAGCTGAAGAACAAAAATCAAAGAAAAGCCATTGATATTCATAGATATCAAATAATGCTATTTTAATGTGTGTGAGTGTGTGTGTATTAATATATGAATAGAGTGGCAACAGCTATATCCAATGTTCTTCAGTTACTTTTGAGTACTTGCAAATTATGTGTAGTTAGGACTATACAACATTTATTCCTGATACTAATGGTACCTGAGGTTCAACATCTCTCCTGTCTTCCTTCAGAACCATCTGAATCATCACCACCACATCAGTCAAACCAGTTTTAACTGTTTTCTCAAATTTATGACTTGAACTTGGCAACCACAGAGGCCTATTAGCATTTTATTTGTGCTATTAGATTTACTGTATACACTGGCTTTCACTCAGGAACACAAGGTGGCAGAAATGCATGTCCTTCTTCCAGATCCTCAACAAATTTGTTGACAGAAAACCTCAACAAATATGTCAGAATGTTGGAATGAAAGAGAGTGACTGTCCCAAGGTTATCCATTGATGTTATTATTCACATTAAAATTAGCATGGAGAAAATGTATCTGTCAGTGGTACCAATGTAGATCATCATTATTACCACCTCATTTGTACAGAACAGTACAGATTTCATATTAAAAGGTTTGTATCCAAGAAATATACTAGTACTGTAATTTCTGCAAACTCTAATTTCTGCAAGCAGAATGTACTATTTAGACGATCACTTTGATCAGCTTTTATTCCACACACCTTCTACTCTCTATTTGCCCTTTTGCCTTGACATGACTCCTTCCTGGCAGAATTTTTCTTCATTGCTTGACCTACCCTCTCTATCACAGTAAGGAATGTAAGCTATTCCTCCCCAGGTAAAACTATTTTGGCTCTTCCCAGCTCTTTAGCTCTCCTATTGAATTGTTCTCTGGAAGAGGTAGGGAGGATGGGGCAGAATCCAGCAAAAGGCTCTGAAGTCCTTTTCATCACACACACACACACACACACACACACACCTGTCCTACTGATATTGTTGGTAAGCCATTTGTTTTGGGATAAAGGACATGACAATCTTCTCTGGAACATGTATACATATATATTGCAACTATGTGATTACAAATGTCAATAAGCTTTTGACAGTTCTTAGCCTGACAGTTTAGAGCCTATGCTGAAAACAGTCTTAAGTAATCGTACTGTCACTCATAGGTGATTGTTTTCCCATTTGGAGCTCTGAAGAAATTTTTAATACAATAAGCCTTTTGACGTTTTTTTTCTTAACAGAACAATTGATGCGTTCTCGAAGCATTGGAAACATTTTCCGAAACTTAGGAACGCTGAAGGATGGTAGTGTAGATTAGTGGACCCATTTTACTCCAGAAGGAAGTTTTATAGGGTTCAATAATCTCCTTCTGCAATTAGAAAAATAAAATCTTAGAATATAATATATAACAATAATGGGTATTAGGTAACAAGGCAGAACTTAGTATATGAGAGGAATATTTCTCTAAATTCAGAGTTATATAATAAAGTATTCATTTTTTGGAAAAACATATATTTGACTGAAATAATGTATTTATGGATTTTCTGACTTGAATGCTAGCCATCCACTTAAAATTTAGTCCAAACTTTGTTACACGTTTGCAATGTTGTTGATCATTAAAAAATGGATTGTCACATTTCCCTGTCCTCCCCATGTTTAGAAGGCAGATCTTCAACGATGATCTATTTATTGAAATGTTCTCGGATATCATCTAGTAATTTTTTAATTACTGCATTTTTTTATTTTTTTTAAAGAAAGTTAAGGCTGAAAAATCAGCCCTTCTGAGCCTCTCATTTCAGCACAGCTGTTTGTGTGTTTTCAAATAATGTCTTTTACCTGGACATCAGTCAAAGCTGTGGGTCACTGAGCATGTCAGTAAATGAGATTGTACTTAACACAGGTCAGATCTTTTACTGTTAGAATGACAAATGTAAAATGTAAGATTGCCTTATAATAAGTTTTAGCTTCAGCTATCCTACTTTTCTTTGCTGCTACAGATACACAGTAAAATTTTAGGATATACCCGAACTGATTTTGTTAAGCAATAAATCCTAGTGTCTAAATGGATAAAGATTTGTGTATCTGATATACAAACTAATAAACAGAATAACTGTAGAACAAAAAAAAATATCAAGCAAGCACCACATTATTGGGATTTTCAGGATTGGAGAATTATTGAGGAACTACAGGTAGTTTTTAACTTATGATGGTAATTAAGCCTGGAATTATGGTCATAAGTCATGTTGGTTATTAACCAACCAACCATGTCTGATTTTTTATGATGTTTGCAGCAGTCATTAAATGAACATTGCAGTGGTTAAGTGAATCCATTTAGTCAATGGATGTCTTTTTTTTCCAGAAATTGGAAATAAAAGTCAGTTTATGACAAAAAAATGTCATAAATTGTGGTTGTGGGGCCATAAGATCTCACTGTAAATGGCTATAAATGTGGGCCAGTTGCCAAATGCCCAAAATATGATCACCTGTCTGCAGGAGCATGGGGTGGAACTTTAAATTGGAACTTTAGTGGAAGTTTAAATTGGGTGGTAAGTAGCTCTGGGGAAGTACATCACAACTTTGAATGGCCTCTAAGCTACTGCACATAAGTTGAGGGTACCTATACTCAGAAGATTAAACTGCTGAATGTTTCTTAGCTTTCAGCTTCTGTAGGAAAGCTCTGTTAGAGCAGATACTATTTTCTCCATTTATAAGATTGGTGCACATACATTTGTGGGCTGCGTATGTCTTTCTTATGATATGCCACTCTTAGAAATGTTCACATTGCTCATCATAGCAAACTGTTGCACCTTCATCATTCAAGAAACAAAGGAGACTAAATAAAGAAAATGCAGTTACAAAAGAAAAGGCTGCTTGTTAGAACACTCCACTTTGGCCTCTTTGCCCAAGAATTTCAATAAGAGAAAAACTCAAGAAAATAAAAAAGAGAAGAGGCATTCAAGAGAGTAAAGGAAAGCCATCTTGGCTAGTCTGGAGACAAACTGTGCATGCTGAATTCCATTCCATATTCTAAATCTTAGATTACATTCCCAGGGAAATTAACTTTTCACTTTACATCATCTTCATATTACAAATGGATGGATTCATATTTCTGCCATAAGCAATTCCACCTTATGCTTATGAGTTAATCCAATATGTTGGGTATATTCTTAAATGCTAGCAAGGTCTTCTTTATTAAAGTTCCAATCAATATCTCAAGAAAAGAATTGAAGATTTGAGAAGGGAAGCAAGTGAGAACAACCATCCCTGTATTATTTTGCTATAGGTGCTAGGAATCATAAGTTCAATGACTAAAAATTTATCATGGACACCTTCTTTTGGAAACCTTCTTGTTCACTATGATGAAAAACAGGCATTTCCTCCAACCTGAATCTTTTCCTATTCAGGATCCTAAACTATTTGGGCAGGGTTTGGATCCTTATGTTCTCCATACTTGCTTTATTGAATTTCTTGTTATCCCCATCCATTTCCCATGGTGATAGAGAATGATGGGATTTGCAATCTCAGCTACTAGTAGTCAAGGAAAATGAGCAAGAATTAAGTGGGCATTCAAGGTGGGCTGGATTTAGATCTCTTGCCGGTGCTCAGGGTCTCATGATTTATGATGCGTTTGACTCCTCCCTTGGGTTCAGCCAGGTCATCTCCTACATGACCTTGAGAGAAATATGCAAGAACCATTACATACTTAAAGAGGACCGAAACATTTTTTCAGTCTTGAGGTGGAAGATAGAGTTCAGAAGTGAACCAGGGAGGCTCCTCTCTGATTACCTGGGGTATAAGGAGTATAAGGAGGAGTATAAGGAGGAGTATAAGGAGGAGGCCAGGTAAAGCACAATCAAGCAATCAGATTCTGAAAATCTTGCCTATCCCAAAAGTTCTAGTTTTCCTGTAGAGTTGGTTTTCTTGTGTAGTTTATGGCGCTGACATACTACTTGACTTATTGTAAGAAAATATGCATCACAGCATGCTGAATCATGAAGCCAAGTTGAAAATGACGGTATTATTCTAAATATGAAAATGATGTTCCTTCATAGGAGATTCAAATATAATCTTTTGCCTATGTGTGTGAAGATAAATTCAGTTCCATGGAATTTTAAAGAACAAAATTAAAAGAACTTGTTATGATGCTGTAAACTAATATTTTCCTGAGTCCTATAAAAAAACAAAAAACAGTTTGGTGAAGGATTATAGAACAATGAATTAGCCATAGGTATCCACTGAGAATGGTGAACAGTGATGTGTGACAAATTCTGCTGCAGATATTAATTAAAGTCAATCTCTGAAGGGCTGCAGAAACTTTATTTAAAGCAAAATAACAGTGGCATCTGGAACTGTTTGTTAAAAAGCAGAAAGAGCGACAGAATGGGGACATAAAAATATAACATTGCAGAGAACAGTTCCACATACATTTTAGACTTGTTTAAAAGGTTGTACTTTACCTAAAAAAAATGGATTGTTTTCCTCCCCTCTAGCTTAAAAGAACGAATGTTAATAATTTGGTGCCATCTGGTAGGGAAATCACATGTTTGTTTAATAAACAGGACTGTGTCTATGTTTTATCTTTTTATGGTATTTTTGCCCAACAAATATTATTCAAACCTGTGTTCCCTGAAATTTCTAGCTCCATGAATTTGTATTTGCATTAAATTACCCTTAAGTAAACAGACATTCCTTAGAAGACAAAATATTACCAAAGCAACTTAGAAAAAGAGCATTGGGTTTAAAATAATTCTAATTATTAGTAACTAACAGGTTAGGTGTTTTTCACAAATCTTGAGAATGTCCTCCATATCTGCTTGCTTAATGCATGCCTGCATCCTTTATCAAATCAATATGGAAAGGTAAAAAGAAGGCAAAGTACGCATATGCATAGTTGTGCCTATCTCAGTCCCAAAACTACTTAAAAGAAATGTCCAAAATATAAAAGAAGTGAATGTCAAGGCTATGAGGGAAATTTCAAGAAAGATTTTGAAAGTTAAATTTGAAGATACAGCCAGATTCAAGATACCATTTGGACAGTTAAGTAATAATAACAATAAGACACATTCCATTGTTTGTTATTAACCGTATTCAGCCCACTGTTCACCTGGTAATTGTAACAGTGTAAAAAGATGCAGTGACTTACTTGGAAATGTTCACTTGGAGATTCAGCAGAAACCAGTAACAGCCCCATAAGCAAATAATAGCACAAAGGAAAGAGAAAGGAAAATAAAAACTCCTGGCCATAGAAACATTGTGTTTCTGGAGTCCATTTAAAGATTGCTCTAGCTTGTAACACAAAATATGACAAAAGAGAAAATGCATGGAATGTAATTAAAGTAACAATGCTTAATTTGATTTAATTGATGTCACAGTTAAATGGCCTGACTCATTTCTTTCTCCTGCAGTTTTTGTTCTGTAACCTTCAGCAAGGAAGTAGCTTTAGTCTAAAAGTGTCCCAAAGTAAATTGACAGTATTTTTTAGAATAAAAAATAAAGAATACTGCAAGGAAAAAGTCAAGGGACACTACTATTGCAGTCTGGATTTGAATTGCCTGGATTACCTTTTCCAAGTGGTCTATGATTTCAAAATTATCTTATAATTCAGAAGGTAAAGTGGTACATAATTGAATGAATCAACATTATGGAATAATACTAACGGAAGGTTTTTTTAAGAATCTCATCTGTTCTTGAGGAAAGTAGCTGTACCCCCCTTCTCCCTACACATATAGAGTTACAGTTAAGTACTGGTTTGATTCAGGATGTCTAGGCAACTGATATTCAATCTGATTAATAAGTGCTGGTAGTGTTCATGAAGGAAACTAACAAGGGATAAAAATAATATTTTCCATGTGTGGGCATCACCACCTTCTCACATCCAGTCAGGTTAAATGAACACACTCTGAAAGAAACAGAAAATGGAGGAAGTCACTAGCATTTCTTCTGCTCGTATCAGAGAAGTTCCAGAGATCCATGCCATAAGTTTATCAAAAGGACTCTACATTTAAAAAAAGCATACCATAATGAAGATATATACTTGCTTGTATTCCCCAGTCAGAACTATGATTTGGAACTAAGGTCACTAGTATTTCACCCTGTATCTTCCCAGGTGGTATTTTTGGGAATGTTTCCCTCATGGCACTTTCATATCCACTGTATCACATTTCCAAGACACTGCATCATAATTCCTATTTGAGTGCTAATTACTCAAAATGTAGGAAAACAGAGTTATTCAGGGCTGGCTATGTTGCTGTCTGAGACAAAAAATAATAATAGCATGCCTCCCAGTTAATATACAATCGATAGCTAGAAAGTATTTGAATTGCATCAAAACATGGCAGATTAGCTCTAGAGATGCAAGGTAGATTCAGCTTATTCCTTTAGCAGCTTGTTTTTGCCTCAAGAGCCATGAGGAAATATTCTTTAAACCAAAGATACCACCTGGGAAGGCATAAGGTCAAATACAAAAAAACTTAGTTCTAGTTGGAAAACACAAACAAGTATTTGGAAGCAACTGCTTCATTTCGTCTAATAATAATGGATAATTACATTTTTAAATATGCATAGGATTGTTCAACCAGACTTGTAGTTCTGAAGGAAAAACCCAAGAACAGATGGATATCATTGCTGCAATTATGATGCTGCCATTCACACTACATTGGGAATTCTTGCTCCATTATTGAATAGTTTTTAAAAATAGTACTTCAGATACATCATTGCTGAGATATCTATTGTAATAAATAAATAACAGAAAGGTTCTTAACGATTCACCTTTAATGGAGATCTATTTTTTATCTTTACATTTAGCTATTAGGAGTTCCTCATGTACTCTTAGCTTCTGTTTATCTTCCCAATTAGAACTTGTTTCCTAACATTATTTTATTCTCTGTGAGTTCTGGTAATTTGACACCGTGAACTAAGTGTTGGGAGGGAGTGGGGGTTTTGTCTACAATAATGATGCATGAAATCAATAATTGAGGAGACAAACTACCAGCACAAGCATGGTTATTACAGAAAACTTACTGAGCTGTGAAGAAATAGAACAAATCAGGGAAGCGGTCACTAGTTTCCCCTCAGCAAAACCTCATGATCCTTTATTAAAATAAATGGCAGAAAGAATTAGCCTTGCCTGCAGAAGCAAAAGAAATAAAAATTACCCTAAATTCAAAAAGAGGGAAAACATTGTAATACAGAAGCAATTTCTTTTGATGTATCTCTTATATGTCTGGGATAATTGTGTTCCAAACCATGATGGTATAAATCAGTGTTTCTCAACCTTGGCAACTTTAAGACGGGTGGACTTCATCTTCCAGAATTCCCCTGCGAGCTTTCCCTGTAACTTTTCTATAGCTACTAATCCAAATGGACGGGAGCAATTCAGGTATACGATCAATGGGGGCTTTTTTTTTAATGTAGAAAGAATTTCAGCAGGTAAATCCTGTATTTTCCCTAGATTATGACCTTAGATTGCTTGATGTCATGTATTATATCATGTAATGGATGTGCAAACAAATAGACAAGTCAGCATGCCAACATTCATCAAGGTCTATCAGGACACTGTTGCAGAAATTGTGGCAAGCACATTGACTTCTCCTGGAAACAGATCAACTCACTGAAATGTTCCATCATCTGCTCTTCCTTTTGCCCTTTCCTAGTCTGGCAAGTCTTCATGCTGCACATTCTCTCAGGTGGCAGCATTGAGCAGCTTCTAATTCTTCCTCACCTCCCTGTGTTACTGCCTATTCGTGGCATTCAGGATTGTTCAACACTGGAGGTTGATTTCCATGTGCAAGAAGTCTGTGCATAAAATGAAGTATAAAATCATAGGCATTATTTCCAATAAAGGTGAAAAAATAAATTGCCCATAGGAAACCTCACATAAATAGGAGCACCTCGCTAGGGCTGAAAACATCTAGTGGGTGGAGCATCCAGTGTCTGCCGCACAAGATGGAGTGCTTGGGAAAAATTGGGGGAGGCATCCTTGTATTAGGTTTTATCCATAGAATCATTTCATGTGAGAACCAAAAAATGCCCAGGTGATTACATGGAAGTACATGGAAGATACCAATAAAGCGCATCACAAATACTGTAACATGAGATGCAAAAGAAAAAAGAAAAAAAAAGAAAAAAGATTTTCCGCTTTTGATTTTTATAGCAATTATAAATACAATTGTAAATTTACCTTTTGCTCTATGGTTACAGAATAAGTCTCTTTTTTCTATTATCCATTTTTTTCTGGTCATCAAAATCATAAATTTATTTTTTCTGTTTCATTCAAAACCATAAGGGGTTTTTTCTCTTTCTTCAATTTCTTTTTTCTTACTCTGTATTAGTTTCTGTGAGTTATCTTCTTTTTTAAAATTGTTAATAAAAATTATATTTTAAAATGTTATGTGATCCAATTACCTAAGGGAATAGGTCATCTAATAACTAAAGAGAACTTTATTCTCACACAACAAACTTTTTCCAAAGGACACTTGCTTTCTTAACCCCTAGCTTCACTGAAAATGAAAATGAAAAGATTTATTTCTTTTCTTTTCTTTTCATTTCTTCTTCCCAGTGCAGCAGCTGGATTTAGTAAGCAACCATTAGCCATGAAAGCATCTGCCCCTCAGGTCTCTTTATCAAGAGAGGACCTGTTGCAGTTCCCTCCCATATTGCAAGGTTCATAGGGAAATGGGGCATGAACCAGGAAACAGAACTTTTCAGTGGCAGTCCCACATTTTATGGAGACCCCTCCACCAGAAGAATGGGTGCCACCAAGCATGCATTTGTGAGCACTTGTAAATAAACAATTGCTAGAAGCTAACATAGGTTTGTCAAAA
Organism: Oxyrhabdium leporinum; assembly: GCA_032468155.1. Taxonomy (NCBI): domain Eukaryota; kingdom Metazoa; phylum Chordata; class Lepidosauria; order Squamata; family Cyclocoridae; genus Oxyrhabdium; species Oxyrhabdium leporinum. Next base: position 255,595 of record JANHFL010004916.1, read on the forward strand.
ACAGATGATGCCAAACAAACCCTACTGCATTCCTTGACAAAATGACTAAACTAGTGAATAAGGGAAATGCTTTTGATGTAGTTTACTTAAACTTCAGTAAGGCATTTTACAAAGTAGACCACCTTGATAAAATAGAAAAATGTGGGATAGTCAGCTTCACCACCAAATGGATTTGTAACTGGCTGAAGAGCCACACTCAACATGCATCAGTGAAACTTCATCTACATAGAAGGAAGCATGCAGTGCTTCTTTCTTAGGCCCAGTACTCTTCGATATCTTCATAAATGATTTAGATGAGAAAGAAATTTCCTGATAGTGAGAATGGAATGGAATGGAATGGAATGACTTGCCTCTGGAAGTTGTGGGTGCTCCATCTCTGGAGGTTTTCAAGAAGAGACTGAACAGCCAATTGTCTGGAATGGTATATGGTCTCTTTCTTGAGCAGGGGGTGGGACTAGAAGGTGCTTTCCAATCCTTTTATTCTATGTAATATATATTCAGCCATTTCTTTAGACAGTTGTTTTAGGGGTGATATGATTTATCAATGACATTTTAATGCTGATAGTAAGTTTCTTATTCTTTGTTGCTTTGATTTTGTTTGTACCCACCCAAAATCTGTCAGGATTGGGAAATGTGGTGATGATGGTCGTGGTGATGATAACGTAATACTAATTGTTCTCAACAATTGCCTGAGACCTTTGGGTCAATCAGCATTATCTGCTTCTCTGCAACTGCCTTCCTTCATTTAATCATATTTAACACAGCTTTCACATTTTGTGTTTTATGAATTTTTTGCAATCCCAAGTTGCAAATACATCACATGTAGAATATTATAAAAAGCCATGTTAAATGCAACTAGTGTGGAGCCTTCTTTTATTAAGATTCTCCATGGAAAAAAAAGTGAGGCCAGCTCTCCAGACAGAATGACCTGGTGACAGATCTTGGAAATTAACACCAAGATGCTGGAGAACTCTGTCCTAGCCATCTTCTTTCTCCATATGGCTATGGATTACTCTTCTTGTAATATTTGTTTACAGACATTTATGTTGTCTTTTAACAAAAGCTTCAACTGTCAGTTCAGTTGCTTTTGTATAAGGAAATGCATTTGGCTGTTCTTGACCTTGAAAATCCAATTGTCTTGGGCATTGTTCAGGAATGCATTGTCATAAGTCTCACAAAAACACAGCCAGTGGATTATGAACTATTGTTCTAAAATTATAATTACAATGTTTTTCAAACATTCCCCATTCGTTCTCATATAGATTCATATTGCAGATTAGATAAATTGTGGAAAATATTTCTGGAGACCTATGACTGAAAAGAAAAGGAGAAATAGGAATAATAAAGAAATAGGTTGGCAAACTATATTTGTGCAGCAAGGAGACTGTATGTCATACAGTACAAGGAGAATATTTTAAAAAGGTTAAAGATGCAATAACGGCACCATAACAGCACAAAAATGCCACAGAATATAGCAATGTAATCTTCCTGAGTCATTGTAAATATTATAAGAGCTCTTAATGTTCCAATTTCCATAGATAATAGATCTGTTACTCTTTGTCTATCATCATCATCTTTGTCAACTTTTTCTCCCTCTCTTAGTAATGGACAAACAATTAGTTTTATTAGGCAGTTGTATGATATGATAATATTTGCAGAACATATGTATTACAATTAGAGGTTAATGGAAAGGGAGGAGTCCTTCAGAGTGCTTGAGCACAGAAAAGGATGACTCTTATGACATACACCCTCAGTGCACTGATAAATAAGGTGAAAATAAGGTGAAAGCATGCTTATAAAAGCCAGAGCTGGAGGAAGAAACAATGGCTGTGAAAAGTTGTATCATTGTCTTGAAACCTTGACAAATGTCCTTAAAAACAAATTAAGAAGTGGATCAACAATTTTAATATGTGCGTTATTCAAAATATCTGTTCACTGTTATTTACAAATTCTTTAGTCATTTATTATTTTAGTAGTAATTGGGGGATTCTCTTAAGTGTTTCCTTTTGATTTTTTTAATGGTTGCTAGAGTGTATATAACTTTCTCTTGACCTGTGTTGTTTCTTATAAAATAATAATGAAACTAAAGTCCAAAGCTTCATTCTTGTAAATTTAGAAATAGTTTTTCTTGGAATAGGAAGATAAATAATAATGTTAAATGTTTTAAAATTATGTTTTAAGCTTTTAAAAAAATTAAGTAGTGTAACTTTTTTGTCAAGCATCTTTCACTATTTTAACAATCATATTTTCATATTATTTCATACAGTATTAACTATAATAAATATTAAACCTTAAAATGTTTTAAAAGATGATGCAGTGATTAACAGCTATAGGTTGTATGCTATTGGAAATGCACTTGGCACTTACTTACAAACATGCTCCAATTACTGGTTGAGCAGCTAATAAATTCAAACAAAGAAACAAATAAATAACAATCTTCTCCAATGCTCTAAAAACTGGCTAGAGGCTGTTTCTCTCAAAAGTTGGATAGAGCAGATTTGGCCCAAATTCAGATTTCTTATTATTATTCAAACAGGGTCGTTGCAAATGGAACTATATCTTCAATAGCAAGGTGTCTTAACAGAACTTACCAAGGGTGCTCTGTCTGTTCTTATAGTTAATTTAATATGGGAACATTTGGCCTGATTAGAGATGAAGCACAGCTATTATGTTTGTCTCTACAAACTTTCCATGTAAATATTCCAACATTTTCTTGCCGATTTATATTGTTTCTTTCTCTCCATGAAGTTTTATGAGCAACAGTGTAGAAGTGGTTTGCCATTATGTTCCTAGATTTTTCTGTTTAGCCTAAATTCCTGGAATTGCTGGCTGGTCTCCCCAACCATCTACTAACCATGCCTGTCCTGTTTAGTTTCTAAGCATAGACAAGGTTGGCTCTGCACTGTCTTCTATTACATATTCTAGCAGGAGAGAGAAAAGGAGATGAACATTTAGACTTTTGAATACATAAATCAACATTGTGAATAAGTTTTCCAGCATCTGGAGAAAATGTGTTCATTCAAGTTGCAAAGGAATAAATCAGATAGCTGTTGAAATGTTAAAATTCAGCTATGAAATCCGTTTTCTAAATCTCTGTTCTATCAACCTAAAATTAAGGGGAAGCTTACCATGTTTTTGTAAAATTTGTAATAAACCCACCACTTCCCTTTTCATCTGGATGTTTTCTGTATATAATTTGTTGTTGTTGTTGTTCTGGTTTTCTTGCGTGTTTGCTGAATAACTAGACAATAAATTCACTTGTTGCTACAGCTTGTAAAGTTAAAGGACAATAAAATAATTTATTGATAGACCTATGTATATAGAAGCACATAATATAGTTTGCATTTATTATTCATTTATTTGTATCTTGACTTTATTATTTTTACAATAATTCAAGGTGGTAAACATATCCCACATACCTTCTTTCTATTACTCCCACAACAACAACGCTATAAGATGGTTTGAGCTGAGAGATAGAGTGATTGGCTCAAAGTCACCCAGCCAGCTTTCAAGGCTATGATGGGACTTGAACTCTCAGTCACCTGCTTTCTAGCCTGACACCTTAATCACTAGACCAAATCGGCTCTCCTGAGTTTTCCATTCTCCTAGGAAGTGCCTTGAAATTGTAGCAAGACATTGTGTGATTGAATGTTCAAACGTACAATATGCTAGCTTAGTAAATAGAGAAGACTTTTCAACTACATTAAATTATGCACTGTGTGCAATGCACATGGGGAAAAATGTGGCAGTATAGCACTGTTTGAGGATACGTTATTTTCTTACCTATTTGTAAAGGACCAAATGTTCTTTCTTCCTCTTTCTTATCTATCTATCTATCTATCTATCTATCTATCTATCTATCTATCTATCTATCTATCTATCTATCTATCTATC
>JANHFL010004916.1:292974-304890 GCA_032468155.1 Oxyrhabdium leporinum
GAGGAGGGAGAGGGAAGTTCTCCTTAATTTTAAGTGTTAATGTATTCGCAGAAATTCTAATATTTTAATTACATTCTGATCTGTAGGGATCTCTTTGTTTTTCCACTGTTGTATAAACACAATTTCCACCCAGCCACATGATCAAGCCACGCCCACCAAGCCACGCCCACAGAACCGGTAGTGGAAAATTTTAGATTTCACCACTGCACCTAAGTCAATTAAATTAAACCCACGGGTTCCATTAAATACCTGGAATAGAACAATTCTATGGGTGTCCTTATGTTGGGAAGCAGCTATGGAAAACTCCATGGTAATTAGTGAGTAATCTGATCCTAACAAGAAACTGATATTAATATTCCCCCACATCCAGTCCATTCTACTAGTCTCCCAGAATAAAACAAGACGTAACATCTGATCTCCATTCTATCCTGGATTTTCAATTATCTAGGTCAGGTTTATGGATGTCATTGTACCCATAAATGCTCCCACTCCACACTGAGGAAAGCAAGTTGAAATCTCTCAGTTCCATAAGTCTGGGAAACTTGACTACTAGCCTGGGCATAGAAGAGCCCAAATAAGGAAGTTGTCATGCAGCAGAAAGTTGGTAAATTAGAAGCAAAGCCATTGGGAATGAAGTTCAAATACATCCAGGCTATGTCCCAACAAAACCTCATATTTGGCATGGATATTGCCAATTGCTTGATATAGATATGGAAAGTTTGCTTATGGGTGAACTCTTTGGGGAAAATGCTCTTCAAGGTTTGAAAAAATAGGTGTTGTGTTCTGTGTGTATTGCTAAAAAGGACAATGTAAGTTTGTAAGTTTAAAAGCAAATGTACTATATGTAGAAACAATTTGGCAATTAGTATTTAAAAATTATTGTTGATAATTCAAACCAATCTATAGCATATTAGAAAACCCAAATAATACATTTGGAGTAGTTATTTGGAATGCATAATATTAAGGACAAGGGCAGCTTGTGGTCTATATGGTGGGTGCTTCTACATGTGTAAGGTAGAAGTGCATGATTGGACCTGACTTAGGTTGTGATATTATTAAAGATCTAAAATAATTATACAATTTGATTTGTTATCAAATTCACATGTGGATTTTGTTAAGGGATTGGATGAGTTTACGGTGTCATCACCTCATAATTAGGTCTGTTCACCAAACTCTATAATACAGGTAGTACAGTAGTACATCAGAGATTGTTTCTATTTGAGCAGGCAAAAGGAGGGCAAGAGGGACAAAAACTCACTATTTAATATTCCTTCCAACAGCAAATTTGGAAAAAGATTGTGAAAGATATTCTGTAATGCTAGCAAAGAACATTGCTAAATGCTTAGCAGGGAAAAACAGTCTTCTTCCTATAGGCACTAGTTTTGCTTAGGTTCTGTTGGATATCAAGATTCCTTTATTTCAGATCAGATCAGACTGTCTCAAAGCCAAGCAAAGTGATATGGTATGCCTGAAATAATGTTTTAATGATTGTCCATACTGTTTTAAATCTGTGATAAGGTCTCTTTCCCATGATGTCTATATGACCAATACAAAAAACTGTCAGCTTCATGCTCTACACATTTCAGATGACAACGTGTTCCATCATACATACCAAAGAGTTTAGGCTCCTGCCCTTTTCGTATAGAATGTAGTGGGAACCCTGAACATTTCCTCTTAGGAAGATTGCACTGGATGGGCAGAATCTAGTCACAAGAGACAGCTTTAAGCACATGAGTACTAAGCCATTAAGAGCTGGTAGTATTATACAAGCATTATGAATTGGACTTTGAAAGGTATTGGTGGCAAATGCCAAGGTGGTAACATTATATTACTAAGTCAACTAGTACCTTTCAATGGCCAGGCTATTTTGGAATGAGCTGCAGTTTTCAGGGTATCTTTAAAGTAGCCCCATGTAAAGTGCATTACAACAGTGTAAATGCATGATGATAAAGGTGTGACTTACACACCAATACAATAGACGATGAATGATCATGGGGTACATTTAGCACTGCTATGTTCTTCCAGCATAATGTAATGCCATTGAATCATAGAATTAAAAAAAATGGAAAGAGCTATTTGGGCCATCAAGTTCAATATTCTGTTCAGTTATTAAAGCATATCTTATATATGGTTGTCTAAGCTTTTCTTAATCATCAATTCCAGGAGAACTCAGTACCTGTTGGCTTATTGAAATCATGATGGGTTTACTTCTGATACCTATAAATGTTTGGGAAGATCCTATACTGGGGAATAAATGCAAATGTCAACTTGAGTAAAGGGTTCCAAAGAAAATCAAAGAATAACTCTTGGTCATGAACTCCTTGAGTTACACAATTAACAATGTTATTTATATAATCAAGAAGTTTAAGCTCAAGAAGTAGTTGTATGAATTATCTTCTACTTTTGATTTTTCAAGCATTGTTTTTTGTTATCAGAAGCATATATTTTTTTTGTTTATATACATTTGTGTGTTGTAGAAATATATTTATGTATATGTATAATTTTATATATACAATTATCAACATAATTGTATGCCTGATGAAAAATTTGAGATAGCTTGTGTATGTTCCATCAGGCATAGAATTATGTTGACTTGATGATTAAGCAAATGACTTTTTAAATTGCATTTTTCATAACAGTTTATTGAAGTTACTTTTGCTTTTGTTTGCATCAGTAAGTCATCACAATCATCTCCTCAAATAGGTGCTTGATGGAAAATAAATTTTACTTCATTTGTTTAAAGAAGTTAGAATTCATTGATCTCTCTGCCAAGATGTAAAAATACTAATGTTTGAAGCTGTGCATATAATGCATAACTTTCACAGTTCCATTTATTGACTTTGTTTTTGTGATGGTACAGCTCATTATCCTTATGATGGTTTCCTCCAGCAGTTCCAGTTGTTGGAAGAGGCTTACTGGCATGTACACAGAGAAGCCTTCTTTTGCTATGAAAGAAGCCAGAGGAGGAAACTGAAATAATATCAAGAAGGAGTGGAGAGGATGAAACAAGTTCAGACTCCCCAGTATCAAAATGGAATTTGTGTTGAGTCAGAAATCATCTGGCTTAGCACTGGATCCTGAGATAGCTCTGAATGTGATGTCATTTTGCCTGAGAAGATCCTCCTGAACTCAGAACTTCTCTTTGATCAGCAGGTAGATACCTTCTACTATGGGAAGTTTTGCCCAGCCTGAATTGATGCCCAGTTTTGACCCTCACATCCTAATCATCAAGAAATTGGATTCATAGTATGTGGTCTACTTAGATCTTCCTTTGAAGACCATCTGGACAAAGACTCAGTTAAGGAAGTATGCTAACTTTCCAGGGGTCCCATCAAAAGTCACTCTGAACCTCGGTGGGGGACCTGCAGAGAGAAGGGTATGCTGCATGGCTGGAGGCACAGCCGGGACAATGGGTGGCTGGGCAGGAATCAGTGGTGGTGTCCCCGCAGGCTGCAAGATTGGAACGGGCTGCTGGGCCACTGGTGGCTGCTGGAATGTGGGGGCGGCCGGATCACCAGTGGCTGTTGGAGCTGAACTGGCGGTGGAATCTGAGTCAGAGGTGCAACCAGGGCTGGAATCCACTGGTACTGGACCCACCCCTGGCTGGGGTAAAAGGCCCAGCCAGGGAGGATGCATTCTGCTGGTGGCAGCATGTAGATCGGCTGATGAGGAGGGGGGGGGGGTGCCTAGCCATGGCAAAGCTCCGGTTACTAGCTGTGGTTGCTATCCATCTCCCACAGGTTAAGATGATTGCACTGGGATGGGTCTTCTATAATCTCTGGCTGAATAGAATGATGCCATTGTTGTGCCATAGCTACTTGCTGACCCCAGGTCTGGGAAAGTAAATGTGGGCTGAGCCAGGAGCCATATCAGCTGGTCGACTTGGGTTCATGGGGCATAACTGCCCACCTCGAGCCGTTTAAACCTCTCTGGGACACCTATCAATGAATGGCTTCACGAGAGGGGCTGCAGGTACCAATCCCGGAAGGGTTCAGGTCCCAACGGCCTCACTTCTCTCCATTCCGGTCCCGAGGCTCCTCTTATTGGGCTGGCTCCAGGATGGCATTCAGGTTGCTTCGCCGTGACCACAACATCTAAGGTTGGCTTGGGTTGGACCTGTTGTTGGGATGCTTACTCTTTAGGCCAAGCTCCCTGTCTCCTTTCTGCCTCGGCTGCCTCAATAGATCAGGCCATCTCTTCCAAAGGTGGCTTAAAGATGTTGTCGAGGGATATAGCGCTGATTCCAGGTGCTCCTTCCCCAATCTCTGTCTTTTCTTCCATCTTCCCTGAGTCTTCATGCCGCCTGGTGGACAGGTTGGCGATTGGGGCTCAGGATCCTGGACAGCCCCCGAATATCGGGGAGCTGTCTTTTGATTGGGGATTCAGGTTAATGTCAGCCTTCCAACAAAACTCCCTTATCTCCATTCAATAGTCAGGAACAAAGTCCATCCAACTAAGAAACTTTGTTGAAGAAGTCATATTGGCACATCTGGGAAAACCCGAATCTGAGAGTTCCAGGTTTTCCCATTCCAAAAGAGAATTCAAAGACCATTCCCTGTACCCCATCAGTACATCACATTGTCCAATCAATTCTTCACCCCATTTAGAGACACCGCCATCCAGATGCAGTGTAACATGTCCTTGACTCGGGAAGAAAGAATGCTGTTATGTCTTCTAATCTACTCCACTATGAAATCCTCCCTCCCAATTTCCCAGGCACTAAAATGTGACAGTTTGGAAACTTCCTTGTAAATATGGCTTCCAAACCTGACAAGCATCACAATGAAACTAATAGTGCCTATTCTTAATTATATACACTTAAAGAGAAACATACCTAACTGTCAAAGGAAGGTCCAACTATTTTGGAGTAATAGTTATTCTATCAGTGCATGGATAAGCACGCAAATTTTCCAGAAAGAATATACTTAAGGGAATAGCTGAAAATTTCCCAAGAGAGAGCTTTAAAATTAATATGTATTCACTGAAGCCATTCTGCTGGCCCCCTACTCTACTTGAAGTAGGATCATAACCATTGTGATAATAGGCATTGTCATTATGACTTTTAAAAAATAGCATAAACATTTGAATCACTTCTTCTGACATACACATTTCAATACAATTTTAATTTGATTGCAGTTTGACAATATTTCTTATGCCAAAGACTGCAAATTAGTTAATAAATACACATATTTGGATGCACATTGTCCCCTAAGATGCATAGTTTTATGTTTTAAAAATGAAGCAGATTATAAATTTCAGAAACTTGAAGATGTTTTAAAATAAATCATAGTTGAACATAAGTTAAAAATGTGAATTGGATAAGTTTTCATTAACCATGCAAATGAAATAAGACTTTCTCCCATCCCTGGTTTTATTTTAAATGTGGAAGCTGTAGTGTTTTATAAGAAATGGGTTTTTTGCTTGTTTCAGTGGGAAAGCTCATCAGAAAACATGTTGTCAGGGCATGTAAATTGGCTTCCTGTCCTGAAATTATCAAGAGCCAGTTTCCTTTCTTCCTACTCACATATTTATGTTACACAGCAATGGTTGCAGCTGGTAGGCTAAAATAATTGGATCAGAGGAATGAACAGCTCTTTTTCCACTATTTTTTTTGCTGTACGCATTTAATTACTGGTTTGTTTATGTTTATGTTTTTACTAAAGTGGATATTCTTGCTTGCAGGTTTGATCAATCACAGTATAATAAGATCTTGTAGCTGTTACATTTCATTCTATTCACCTAATATTATTCAGAACAATGTATTTAGGAATCTGAGCTAATTTCTTAAAACATTAGCAAATCGTTCCTTTTCTCTCCTTATTGGAAAATGGTCCAAAAATATATTCTATACTTCATTTATCTGAAAACAGTTTCATCCCCAGCAGCTGTAATGTAATAGGGTACTTTCATAAATTCAAAGAAGTTGCCTGCTTGAGGAAACAGATAAAAATAACAAATTAAATGGTTCAGTGAATGCCTAGTTCTGGAACTATTTATAATTGTATAGCACTTGAAAACTGAGATAGCTATTTAATTTATGGGACACAGTGAACAGAGATTGCTGTCTAACCATGAAGTATCATGAACATTAATGCTCATGTTAAATTTCTCAGATTTTAAAATTGATCATGAACTTAAAAATCAGAGAAAGGGAAGGAAAATATATGTATTAAACTGAGTAATTTAGACATATTAAAATCTTGAAAGACCCAACTTTTCCCAATAAATTTAATATATCAAGCTGTATTGGTCAAGCTTTTAAAATATTTTTGGATACTGGAACATACTCTGAACTCAGAATAATTTATTTACAAAGGTGTATTTAGCTAATTTATATTCCATCCTTCACTGTACAGTAAAGGGACTCAAAGCAACTTAAAAAATTAATTAGTAAACATCATCTGTCAAAGACTTTTTCTTTCTCAGAATATATTTTGCTTTTTTTAATTTTTTATTCATCAAATGTATGGTATAAAAACAATAAAAGACATCTGTGAAAAATGGTTTCCCTCTCACAGTATCTTATGCTGCTTTATTATTTTTGTTCATTTTTTTGTTCAAATTATCAGTTGTTGTTCATTACATTCTATGATATAGTAGACAAAAATGTGACTAGTCATGCTAGCTATAGAATTCAGGGAGTTGAAGTCCAGTTATCTTAAAATTGCTAAGGTTGAGAAACACTGACTTAGTCCATTAGCCATTAAGGTCACTTTGATAGTTGGTTGGTTTCCTGCCTATTAAACTCTGTGTTTTATTACACAATCCACTTTATCCTTTCATTCCCATTATGAACATACAACATGACATACAGATTGAGCTATATGGTTAAGATGGACTCAGTACTTCTCCATTGTTTTACTTCCCTTATGGGTTATTTTTTATATTGTACTGTAGAGCTCAATAGTCTTAAACTGAAAGTTAATTTAGGCTTTGCTATTTCCAGGCTGGCCCTGAGGGCTTTGAGTTTGACACCTCTGGTTTGGGACATAACTCACATTATCTTCAACCATCATAGATAATCACAATCAATATGATGGGAGTCATTGTACAATGATGTCTGAAAGTTTGCCCAACTCTTTTCTAAGGGCTGACTGGAATGTCAAAGGATTGTCAACTGAACAAGCATTACACTGATAAACAAGATCATCAAAGCATGAAATAAAATTTCTGAAATGTTTTCAATTAACTGCCAAGAAGTTGAGAATACATACCAATCATACTTTCTTCTTTCCATAGTGTAGCCCAACTGATTGCAACAACGAATGCTTCTGTTGGTCATTATTGCCCATCTCTGTTGTGAACATCTGTAGAAACTGAAATCATAGATTTACCTCTGTAGTAGGTTTCCCAAACTGTGAAGTGGGCCTCTCTTGAGGGAACAGGGAAATACAAAGCACCATTTAGTTATATATTATTACAATAATATTTTTTGTAGACTCTGTAGGATGTTTTTATTCTACTGCAATTCCATTTCCTGCATTTTGGATAGGAGCAGGATTCCAAGCAGATATCCAATCACATCTACCCAGTGATATTAATGTATCTTGCATATTTAAAGTAGGTTGCACTGAAGAGAAGAGCTTAATCACTTGAGCTGGCATCTATATGAGAAATTATTGTTAAGTGGCACTGATGTTTCTGCTGTTAAACTCTTTAATATGAAAAGACTTCAGTGAAAAAAATGTGAAGAGCTTTTCACACCACATGTTCTATTCAACTGTTAGAAAAGTGAATAAATGAGGACAGTCATAGGATTGGCATTGCTATGCAGAAGAAATAGTTGTATATTGTAAGATTCTGCACTGAACTCCGGCAACTGCCACCTTTAGCACAACAAATTCAGAAGAAAAGGCTGGTGCTGTTTCGCCTTCTTACTAATTGCATGATAATCCTGTCAGTGCATTGTCAAATTAGTGCAGTTTCATTCTTGTCATGTCTTCATTTCAGAGCTCCACAGATAACTTCACTTCTGGTGGCCTTGTCAGATTACCAAGACAGTTTTTAGGGGGAGAGGAAAATCTGGTACAATCGTAAAGGCACTGTATAGCTAATGTGTTGGCTTCAGTGTGAACCATCATACAAGAAAAAAGCTAGGAAATGATCAAGATTTTAAGGGAAAATAATAGTGCAAATATGATTGAGCATCAGAGAATGCTCTTCATTTATAGAGATAAAAGAAAATTGATCTGCTGGCTACTGCAAGAAACGAAAATGATTCAAGAGCCTCAACATAAATTATTTATAAGGAATTTCCCAAAATCTTGCCTCTTTCCCTTCCTTACAATCCTGGCCTGCAAAAACTAAAGTTTACTCAATAAAAAGGGTGCGTTATTTTGTTTAGTTCATGGACTTTTGTAGTCCTTTCTTATGCTTACTTCCTTACTGCAAGAGTTATAAATCACCCCGCACAAACAGTTTTGTGGATAGGATACCATCAATGAAAACAGTAAAATAATAACACACAGTACGAACATCCTATGGACAAAAAATGATCAACTGCTGTTGCCGAGACCTAAAAGGAATTGCATAAAAAGGGAGGTCTTTTCCTGAGGCAATTATGAAAGCAATATGGATTTGCCACCAGCCATACAGAGAAAGGATGTTCCATATTCATCATACTTTAAAAAGATTAGTTTGTTTCTTATCCGCATGTAAGTGTTGCTTGCAATAGCGAGACTCACAGAGAAAAGACCTTTGGCAGATCTTAAGAAGCAAATTTATAGAGGAGCAGATGTTCTTTCAATGCTCTGAATGGTATCACAAATATCTTGATCTCAGACTGGCAGTCAATAAAACCCTTTTTCCCCTGATGAGGTGTGGAGTCCTACATAGCATTCTTGACAACCATCTACCGCAGGGGTGTCAAACTCACAGCCTGCAGGCCAGATGTATCACATTTGGACCCGCCCTCACCTGGTTTAGCGAAGGGGGAAAAAGTCCCGATATATCACGTGACACCGCCGTGACGACATGAGTTTGACGCCCCTGATCTACCTGATGCATTCTATTGTAGCAGAAGCTTTGTGTTGTCTTCCATGGCAATTCCATGTAGATCATGTTTCAATAATCTGAAAGTGAAATAGCCAAGCAATAAATTGCTATAGCACATTTTCTGTTTCCAGAAATGGTTACAGATGACAGACTACCCAAGTTAACTCACAGCCTCCTGGGCCACTGAGAATATATGACACTTCAATAATGAAGACATGTTTCAGAATATTCCCACTGTGTATTTTTATTCCTTAGAGAACTAAACCTCCATCCACACCTTGTGCTATTTTCTGCAGCTTAAACTGTCTTTCAGGCTGCAAGTTAACATTAGGGTTAGCTTATCAGATCGATACAGACAAGAACAGATATAGATAAGTAGTCTCACATTTGTTTTCAGTGTCTTCTACACAAATACAATCTATCTCACTACCTCAATTTGTGTACATTCATTCAGATTGAAATATAAGAGAGTAGCATGATCCCCATTTCCATGCACAATTATAAAGAAGTATCTCCTATCAAATTTAGAAAACTGAAGCACACTGAAACTGACCTCATTTTTCTGAAAAAGTGGGTTGCATTTGCCGGAAAAGTAACCTTAGATCATTCAAGGCAATTTATATTACCTCTCTGATGTTTAGGTTAAACACTTTCATTCAAAGCTTCTCACTGACTATCAATTCTCAAATCTTCTTAAAAATATGATAAGTATATACAGTAATTCCAAGGGTTTTTGGAATGGAAAATCTAATGGAGTGCAATCTGAAGGAAGCAGTACAATAGAAATTTCTCCCTCCTTCCAGCAAAACTGCAGCAATCTTCCATATCTCTGGGAAGGCTTTTCCTGAACATAGTCTGGACTCCAGCAGGAGGAAGAAGAGAAGAAAAAGATTTGGCCAGGAACTGGTCTTCTGCTCTCACAATATTGTGTCCCACTTAGACTTTTGGCCATTTGTAAGTCAGCGTATATCACCTATATTGTGTCTTTTCAAGATTGGAGAAAAACTGCCATTCTATGAATCTTGTACTTGGGAAAAAAATAAAGACATATTTAATTTACTTCATTTTGAAGTACGTATGAACAATCCTCAGCTAAAATATATAATGAGGACCACTCATACATGTCCCAAGGACAAGATGAAGACACATTTTCTTTAAGAAATAAAGTAGAACAATGAGGTGAATTTTATACCACATGAATACTGCTCTCATGGAATCTTTGTAAGACTTACAAACTGATGAATTTCCCTGCTTAGCAGTTTCAGTTAATTTCTATTCATAGAGATCTGGTTGAACTAACAGCACTATGCAAATATTCAAAGTGGAGATTTGTTTCAAAAGCAGTTCAATCAAATCTTCAGATCAAACTGAATTGAAACATTGAGTCACTCTGGTTGGGCTGTCAAATTGATCTGAATTGATTTGATTATTTGAAGCTTTTTTGAATGGATACAGACAGACTTTTTCTAAATCAAACTGACAGTTTAAATTAAATTAATGAGATTATTCAATTTGACAATCCAAAATTAATTGGTTCAACAATCTGAACTTAACTGATTATTCAAACTGAATCACAACTAATTCACATAGCCCTACTGACTAATTAGGGCTACTGACACCCTAGAGATCCAAACCTGTGACAGATTCTGCTCTTGTCAAGCTAAATGTACATTTCTACAGTCCTGATGAATTGCTGGATGCACAGAGCTGATCCAAAAGAGAATTTCAGGAACAGCACATACAGGCAACCTGCAGGCCTTGAATCAATATGGCATTCAACATAGTTACTACTGTAGCAGCTCTTGTCTCTTTACAATTTTGCAAGGGCAGAATTTAAATGAGAATGACTTCCTTTCCCAGTGCACTAGCAATGCCATCACTTTGACAAATGGCTGTTTGGCTGGCTCTGGGTAGCATATCTGTGCTGAGCAGAGGTCATGTGTGCAATGGAATGTGTGGATAACCTTGGGGAACAAGGAAAAGAGATACTACCTGCAGAATAATCAGACAAGAGACAAGAAACCCACAGTGGCTTAACAGTTAGAAAAAGAAACTTAGGAAGGACCTGGTCTAATGTATCAAGTAGTTAAAAATGGTGGCAGGAAGTTTGTACTTTTACACTTAACAGAATTACAGAATAACAGAGTTCGGAGGAACTTGGGAAGTCTTCTATTCCAACTCTCTCTCAGGCAGAAAACCCTATAGCATTTTAGACAAATCGTTTCCCAATCTCTTCTTAAAAATTTCCAGTGTTGGAGCATTTTACAACTTCTGGGGGGCAAGTTGTTCCACTGATTAATTGTTCTAACTGTCAGTAAATTCCTCCTTAGTTCTAGGTTGGTTCTCTCCTTGATTAGTTTCCATCCGTTGCTTCTTCTCCTGCATTTAGGTGCTTTGGAGAATAGTTTGACTCCCTCTTCTTTGAGGCAACCCCTGAGAAATTGGAACACTTCTATCATGTCACCCCTGAGGCTACAGATTGCAAAGATTAAATTCATCAAGAACTGCTGTGTTTTTCTAATCACAGAAACTTGGCTTCATTCACTCATTCCCGATGCAGCTGTTGAGCTGGAAGACTACATAGCTCACCGGCAGGACAGGAGTAGAGAATCTAGCAAGAGCAAAGAGGGAGGTTTAAGCCTTTATGTGAACAAAAGCTGGTGTATCAATACAAAGACTGTAGACAGCCACTGCTACATGGACCTGGAATGTATAACTCTTAAATGTAGACCCATATATCTTCCACAGGAGTTCAGCGTGGTTTTGATTACTGCAGTCTATATTCCACCTGATGCCAATACTACCATAGCTTTGGGATTCTTGTATAACATTGTTAGTAATCAGCAGAATAAGTATCCTGATGCTGTGCATATCATAGCGGGGGACTTTAATCAAGCTGATTTAAAAGCAGTGCTCCCTAAA